>BGPT01001916.1:2525-22525 GCA_003297045.1 Symbiodinium sp. clade C Y103
GAGCCTGCCTGAGTTGAGACAACAGAGAACAACAGTACAAAAGTGCGCACAGCTTCCGCAGTGCAACAGACAGACAACAGCTGCCTTGAATCTTTTCATACACTTTGAGCCGTAAACGACTATTTACCTTGAAGACATCATCTTGCGCAACATGAAGCAGCCACCACTACGATGTTCCACTGGCAATAGAAGCATATAGAAGCAGCGCAGTACTTTGATGTTGACACATTTTCAATGTCAGGACCTACCAGTGACGCCCGTTACCTCTGGCGCGCAGCAGGTCCCACTGCCCTGCCAGGATTTGTTTAACTTAGAAAAGCTTGGAGCCCTGTCTGGTGTCTGGTGGCTGAGCGATGATATCGAATTTAGTGAAAAGAGGTGAGCTGCAGCAAGTCCGGCAACTAGATGAGATGATCATGACATGCTTCTAGATGGCCATGACTCAAGAATTGGGGTACCAATGGACCTGCGAATCCCACGATCTATGGGTCATTTTTTGCAACCTAGCCATCCCAAAATGAGGGTCAACATGGGTCAATAACTTTTGGCGGGCCATGTTTTTTCAAATGTGTAGTATCAACACAAGGCGTATACCAGCCAGGACACCTGCATTTGTCGCACTTCCCAGCATAAAAATGTCCAAGGAAGTCCAGTGTATGGCGCAGTTTCTGCGCCTGGATCCATGAAGACGTCAGACTTACCGTTGCAAACTCATCTACAACATGTCATTTGAGAATGCTGAGAGTTCCATGTAGGTCGATACACAACAGATGGATGCATTCAAGAGACTCTGTTTGACACTGTCCGACTTGGACTTGACAGAAAGTAGAAGAGTTGATGATGAGATTCATCATATTCATCCATGTGTCTCGCTTGCAGCAACTTGCAGCTTCAGTAGCTGTGAGTCTTACAAGGCAATCATGCA
Source organism: Symbiodinium sp. clade C Y103 (assembly GCA_003297045.1). NCBI lineage: Eukaryota > Dinophyceae > Suessiales > Symbiodiniaceae > Cladocopium > Cladocopium sp. clade C. Next base: position 3,451 of record BGPT01001916.1, read on the forward strand.
GGTTCACTCAGAAGCCAATGAGCAGACTTGCACAAACAATTAGCCCATCCGTACACCGTCATTTGTATCCACTGCTTCTGAATATAGGCTGGATGATCTCAAATCTAGGTACAGGTCAATCAAGATATTCTAGAACTTGTGTTAGCCAACTCCAAACATGGTCCAAATGCAAAGTTATTCAATTGGCAACAGTAACACTTGAACGCCAGCGGCATTGTATGGCCAATGCGGCCTGGTAGCCCCAGCCTTAATCTCCGCCATGTTTGTCGATGTAAAGTTAACCGGGGCGTGGTACTTTTTCTCTTCTACTTGGGGGTGCATCCCAGTTACTCTAGTAAGCGGGTTTTAAGCATGCTATATCCGAATTATGTATAAGTATGTATTAAGTATGTATAGGGTTTATATATTGCTTATAAATAACTTACTAACTGGGATGCACAGCCAAGCAGTCCGTTCCTGCAAGATCCCTTCAGTATGAATTTGACATGATACGATGTTATGATGTTTGGAATTTACATATGTTTACACCTTCCATTTTCTTTTTGGATCCTCACGTTGTGATAGATGTGATAGGATTTGATACATTGTCTAGTCCTTTCTCAGAAAATCATAGAGAAATCCTTCAACATAAAGTTTCAAAGAAGTTTGGAATAACACCATGATAATATCCCCTCAATGTAATTCAATCTACATGTTTTATCATTTTTTGGTAATAACAATTTGCTATTCAAAAGAATCAGGTGACTAGACACGTCGACTTACCAAGGATAGCTTCCTGCTAAGCAGGTGAGCCAAGACGACACGCAGTGGTTTGGTCCTTGGTCTCGTTGCAATGGGTAAGATGTTCAGCAAGAAATTTGCTGTGATTTGCAAAGAAGTTCCAAGCTCTTTTTCGGGTCAAGTCTTCGAATTTCAAGTTCTCGTTTCATCACTGAATGTATAAATGGGGGTATCAAATGGGGGTATCATTACATGGGAATATAGCTGACTTATAGCTGGTAAAGGGCCAGAAGTGAAGATCACCAAGGTCACATCACTTGCTCAGCTCCTGATGTTGGGCAAACCAAGGAGAAATGTCCACAGCTGATGTCCAGATGTTAGAGATGCCGGATGTCAGGTGAAGCACTCAGTGGCAAAGGCCTGGTAGCCTCAACCGGTACTTTCCCTATCTTTCCCGAAAGTTCAAAAGTTGATTTGACCATGGAATTGATGTTCTATGTGTATATAGACATAATTGCATTTATATATGATATGTAGTTATATGTAGATGTATGTAGTTGATTATATGTGTTGTTTGCTTTAGAATTTGTTGATGTTTTTTTTCCCCATGGACAAAATATTGGGGCCACCTCTCCCAGGTCTTTGGAGACCGACCTCGAGCAGTTGAAGAGGCTGGAAATCCTCGGAGCAGGAGGATTATTGGAGTGATTACCCTCTGGTAAACTTATTGAAAATGGCCATAGAAATAGTGGATTTTCCCCTGATTTGAATGGTGATTTTCCATAGTTATGTGGCTGTTTACCAGAGGGTAGTTAATTGTGGGATGTTGCCAAGCCATTTCCAGCCAATAAGATCCAATAAGACTCAATAAGGATATAAATGCGGGGGTTCTAAGAATGTTGGATCTCCAAGTCACCATGGGTTTCACTACTAAAATGATCTAATTTTGGATGATTTGGGGTACCCCCATGAATTGGAAAGCTCCATATTAGATCGTACGAATAGATATAACCAAGCATACGCGGATACTACCCAGAATATCCCCATGAGTTCTTTCACACCTCAGTCAATTGTGGATGATCACTACATACTGGATTATTAGGTAAAACGAGACATTTGACTTTCAGGGACAGACCAGGATGATCATAAAGGGAAGTGTTTTTAAATTATTGACATACAGATTTTAACTCTTGGAAAAAACTACACGTGGATCTATTTGGAATCTGGAAGGATCAGTGGATTGCAAAACATCGTCAAATGATTTTTCTTTTCAATTCTAGTTTATCATGGTCTTGAGGTTTGGAAGCCTAAAAATCCATGGCTTGAGATGGCTTATATGCTGATACTTTATCATATTTTATCCGGTTCCCCATGAAAATGCCAATTCTATCCAATTCTTGGGTATCAGATGTGGGTCCTCAGGACAGTGGCTGTCGCCAGTTTGAGCACCTTTTGCTTGGGATACAACACCGGCATCGTTGCTGGTGCCCAGGAGGGCATTATGGAGGCATCCACCGGGTTTCTGACATGACCACAACAGAAAGGTGAAATCAGAGGACTCATTCCCGCCTTGAGAACAATGTGCAATGTGTTGAAGTCCTGCAAGACTGGCAAGCACGGAAAATCCATTGGGCCTGCTAAAGTAGACCTAGACTGATTGAGGGCAATAATTCGTTTTACTTTACTTGAAACAATTTGCACAGTTTAAGATCCATTTGTGGTGCTTACCTCTGAAATCTCGAAATAGGATGGTTTCGACTTAAAATGAGTCAAATGCCAAATTGTGTTGAGTACATGATATCCCATCGTGTTACGACTTGATATATCATGTTGAGTACATTATATCATATACACATATCCATCATATCCCTACATTATAGCCACATCATTTGTGACCAGGACCTACACCTCCAGAACTTGGCGGTGGCGGAGCTGGTCAGTGCGGCGCTGTTGGGCGCCACGGTGGGAGCTTTGTGCGGGCAGGCCCTGGGGATGGCCCCGGTAGGATGGCTATGCGGGTGCCATGGGGGGGCAAGGGGGGACGTCTAAAAGATGGCGAATTTCAGATTGGTGAGTGATTTTTTTTTAGATCACATTTTCTTGGGATGGGATCTAACATGAAACCATCACATTTGGGAGGTTTGTCTGAAAACACGGGATTAAGCCTCACAGTTGTAGCCATTTTGAGAGGGATAATGATTAGGGATGATGAACCAGTGGATTTAGGAACGCACAATTTTCAACACACACCCAGGTAGTGGGTACTGGTTCAGTACGGACATGATGTTATGAATGATTCCATCCTTAGGTGAATCTCAACGGCAAAATTTGTACCAAGACTTCCAGTCGTGAGCTTTCTCCGGCTGCAAGATTTACTGAAAAAGTACATTCTTAGTGGATGTTATGGATCATCTAACCATCAGATTTCGATAGATTTCGGATATTAATGAATCTATCTTTGTTGTTGTTATTTGTTATCATTATTGTTGTCATTATTTTTGTTACTGTTCTTACTATTAGTGTGGTAAAGCCCAAATCCATATTCCCAATACTCCCAAACCCCAACAACTTTCCAGCTGAAAAGATATTATTTGTCCGTGCAAAATTGGAGGTTTCTGGGTCAAATTGAAGACCCGGCGGACCACAGATGTTAAATCCTTTTTTGCATCAAATTATTGGCACCCCAATTTTGAACCGTGATTAACCCACTAAGAAGATGAGTGTTTCACCTACCCAGCTCTGCCATTCTTGCGGTTTCTAGACCTCCAAAAAAATGGGGCTTGTTATTCAGTTTACCACTTTGATGGGTTTATACCAGCAGATTGAACTGGAGATCATGATGACCAGGTCACAGATGGGTGAACCAACAGCAACTCTGTGAGTTGCACAGATGCTCAACAAATTCTCCATAATTCTCCATGATGCTCCATGAATTCCTGCCAGTCCGCCAACACTCTTGGTCGTCGACGAGCCCTACTCACCACTGCAGCTCTGTTTGTGGTGTCTCCTTTGCTGTCAGCGCTGTCTCCCAACTATGCGGTGTTGCTGTTCGGCAGGCAGCTGGAGGGTTTCCAAATGTTGGACGGTCCTCAGCTGGGCTGTTGAACAGGAAACCGGCAAGACACAATGAATACAGGAATGGGTCAAAACCTATAAATACCATGATATTTTTTTGGGGGATGAACATGCATTTACTGTACTTGTTAGCTATTTTGGGGTTGAAATCAACCATGAACAACCATGATCTGTTGCCATTCTGCCATTCGTCTTGGATTCCATCGGATTGACGACAGGACGTTGACAGGAATTCCCATTGGCGTCTCCTCTGTGCTGACGAACCTCTACATCACAGAGGTTGGAGTGGTCCAATACCTGATAGGCTTCTCATTGACTTGATTTAAGGGAAACCCTACAGGAAACCATGTTTTAATAAAGTCAAACATAGGGAAGATTTCCTAGAACACTTCCCTTGAACCTTAAACGCAGCGAGGTTAGTCGTGGAAGCTTTTAAGGATGAGACCTACCAGATCAGAAGATGTTGGTCTTGATAGGATCCATGGATCCAGCATTCAGAAGAGTCACAGATTGCCGTCGCCATTGGCCAGTCCCTGCTAGTCCTAATTTTGCCCTGAGAATGCTACGCCAAAGAGTTGCTACGCCATGGAATTGATAGACTCTGAAAATCTCTAAAGTATATGACTTCCTTGTACTTCCTTGGTCCAACTATCAGAAGTATCTACGCCAGGTGTCTGAAGACAGTCGGCTTGTTTTGGATCCGTTTAAATTGAAACGGTCATTTTAGATTTGGCAGAGGGTTTGAAGATGTTTTTGAGTTCATACACGGTGGCTTTCCTCGTCAACTTTGATACTCGTACTGCAACCCTTTTGCCCAGAGCTGCCAGACTGGGTGCAAGAAGAAACACATCGTCCAGAAGAATGGATTGCATTAAGATTGAAATTAAATAAAATTAAAGTACATTAAAATGATGGTGCAATTCAACCAACAACATCATCAATCATCCAGAAACTCTTGGCTCATCTTGGCTGTCAGGTGAGTCCTGCAGTTTGTCGAGGTCGTCTAGGTGGATGGGCGCCATTCATCGGCACCAGTGGCATATTGGTGTCCTATTTGGTGCCCCTTGGCTAGACCTGGCCGCTTCATATGGACCTGGGATGGGCCCCGAGATCGCTGCCGAACCGCAACCCAGGTCTGCGGGTTTACAGCCCTTTTCGCATGAGGCTTGGAGGTGGCAAATTGGCCTCGCAGCACCTCGGCATTTTCGGATTTTCGGGGGTCATAGCCTACAAATGGTTTTGCCATGATTATAAATATTATGTATACCCATATAAATGAAACCGTATTTCACCTCATTGTTCTGTGGATGACCATCCATTACTACCAGATATATTGATGTTCACCAGGGGCACAGGGGTTTAGACCCACAGTGACCTTTTGGGCTGGCTGGGCTCTCCATTTCCTCCAAGGCGGTCCCAGCTGCCGCTCAGCTGTTGCTGAGTGCCAACTTGCCAGAGACGCCACGGTGGCTTCTGTCGCAGTCCAGGAAGGAAGAGGCCAAGGATTCCTTGCGACAACTCTTCCGCAAGGTGGGGAAGCTAAACCACAAGGTTTTGAGAGAACGGAGGCCCAAGCTCTTGGAAAATGATGATGGAAAAAACCAAGATATTTGAGAAGGTCATATCTTTGGTAAATGCTTGAAATGCATAGAAAAAAACAGTTATATAAAATCCCGGATTGGGGGTTCACCGTTGACAAAGATATGGAGGGGAGTCAGACGCAGAAAACTCAACAGTAGATGCAAAATCTATTGGCTGGGAGGTTGGCAGAGAGTGCATCGAGGATGAGATGTGCAAGCTGGAGGTGAAAAGTGGAGGGATCGATTCTGGTGCATCTTCTTGTTGTTGCAGACACATTACATATATCATCATATATCATATATATATATATATTCATTTGTGACAGGTAGCAGCAATACTACTGGCATAGACCTTCGGAAATGCAAGGAATCCGGGTATCCATTAGTATCCCTGTTGTGACAGAGATTGCAGCGAAGCCAGGTACAGGACCAGTCATGGGAAGGTCTGTTGAAAACACAGGTCCGATCAACATCTTTTGCAGAAATGACACTCTATCGGACTCTTTGCAGTAGCTGTATTAAGCTATGTTTTATGATATGTGTTTGGATTTATTTCATCATTGCTTTGCATCATTACTTTCATTACTTTATCATTTATATCGTAATTACTAATTACTAATTCCTTTAACAGTTTGACAGCCTGTGCAGCGTGTTGTGCAGGCGGATTTGTGCAGATCGAATGTTCCCAGCGTCCGCATTTGGGGACTCTGCAGCGGCGAACATCGGGCGGCTACCTTGGTGGGTGTTGGCATCAATGTATTGCAGCAGGCGCCCGCGAAGCTTTGATGGCTTGCTCAGGCTACTGAAGGCTACTAGATGACGGATAATCTGGATATTTTGCTGTAGAGTTGCTATTTCTGCGAAGTCTTGAGAATGATATCAAAAAAGTATATACAATTATCCTCTTTCTCCCACCAAACTGGCAGTTGTCTTGCAGTGTTCAATGCACGCTTGTCCACCAGCCAGGTCTCCGGAATCAACGTCTTTATTTACTTTGCACAGCAGTTCCTTGGAAGCAGAGTCAAGCCATGTCAAGCCAAATCAATCGGCTGTTGCCCCTTTCCTCCTTCCAAGGCTAGACTTCAACTTCCATGTTCTGTAAGAAATTCCGGTCATGGATGTGGTGGATCTTTGGCTTGCCTTTTCTGGGCCTGTCGCTTCCCAGGATTCTCGACGATGCTGGCTTTGGAAGCTATGCCATGATCTCTGCAGCCATTGTAAGCTGCATCCAGCTCTTGGCCACTGCGGTGAGAAACTCAGGGCACAGATACGGGTACGTTTCATGGCAGAAACCTTCGGAGTTGTTGGGGTACATATCACCGAAAAGCCGTTTTTTCCGGTAAAATACCAGAAAAGGTGATGATGTTGCTGTCTTGGGTTTTCTTGGGGCGCTCACAGTCATAGAATGTGCGCGGAGTGTCCCTGCAGCTGGCCTGAGGCTTTAATCAAGTACATTGACAAGATGGGTCGTCGACCACTGGCAGCCATTGGCATCATTGGAATGTTGGCTGGCTTGATGCCGATGCCCCAGTCTGAGGGTTTGCAACTCAATGAGACATGAAAGTCAGGTCTGATGACCTGTGATGATATGGATGTTATGCTTGTGTGGCCACCTTTCTACTTATACTGGAAAAAACACTTTTGGAACAGATGTGGAATGATCTTATTTGCCGCTGGTCCATCAGGGTTAGATCGCCAGCTGTAATGAGGTTGATAGTCTTGGGCTCTCTACTGCGTGGCTTTGGAGTATCCGTTGGTGTCACGGCAAGGGCTCTCGGCTCCGTGTTACACTTTCGATTTCAATGTCTTTCTCAGGTTGTTGCTGAGGGTTGTCAAAGGTGAAGTCTCCCATTTGCTGGTTCTTGCATGCTGGGAATCCGTGCTTCTTTGCAGAATCGATTGGGATTCACTCAATTATCAGCGGCGCTAGAAGAAGCCGATTGAAGTACTCTTCATCTTTCAGCGGAAGTTTTTAGCATTGAATTGAAGGACTTCTTCCGTTTGTTTTCTCCTTCTGGCAAAGGCACATACTTTTGAGTTGTACTAGTGATATCTATATAGTAGTGATGATTAATTAATGACAATAATATATGGGCAGATTACAACGACGATTGTAGCAACCTCAGACCGACCTCACAACCTCCTTACGGAGAAAAATCATGGTTAGGCAAGGTTATCATCCCCAAATTGATTTGACAATGATTTACCATTGGGATGAGAACCTTATTTTACCATCTTGATATATACCTCATTCCCAAATCATCGCCGGCGCGGCGCGGTTTGCAGGCGTGGTTTGCGTTGAGCAGCATGTTGATCTACCGCGCCGCCTTCTCTCTATCCCTGGGCCCGTTGGCAACTCAGAAGGCTGGAATGATGATCAAAGTTGGAAAATCCTTTGTAGACTCTTTGTAGCTGGGTTAGTAAATGCAGATTAATATCAGTAATTGAATCACCACAATAACTCCAGCAATAGGAAACATGGAAGGGATGCGCATGACTGACGGACATGGTTTTTCAGAAATTCTACAAAGATGAGGGCGATACTGTTACTACGGTTGAAGGTTATGTCATACCATGTCATACCTGTGCTTCACGTACATCATTTTCCTTTTAGCGATACCCCTAAAGATGCCATACATCATTTTTGTACAAACGTCTGGTAAGTGATGGGACCTTCAACACAAATTTGTTGATGTCCATTTCTCGAAGCTTGAGTTTACGAGAGTGCTCAATTCTCTGTATATAATAGTAAGAGAGCATGATATGTTTATACATGGAGTAAGATACACATACATGCCGGCAGGAAGAGAGGCAGGCAGGAAGGCAGGCAGGCAGGTACGTACATCAACCCCATTTTCATTTCTTTACAGTCAACACAATTAATGGTCCCAGTCATGTGTGGTTTCATCCCCTACATTCACCATAGTTACTGGGGGGTGTTTCAGGGCTGACCAGGGGATGGTATGACCATTTCCAGTTCCCATGCGACTGAGTTTGCCCTACGTCATGACCTCGGAGTTCTTCGCGCAAGAAGCGCGCGCCGCTGGAGACCAGTAGACCTTGAATCGAGTTCGGAGAGGTCAATTTTCAGCGGTGACATTACATGTTGATTATGACTTTTTCAGGTGACATGTATTATTTTCGGAGTGTCCTTGTTGTATATGTTGTATTTTATAGTCATCTTAAAGGCATTTTGACGTATCAAGAGGCAGAAAATCTGGAAGGCACAGTGTGCACATGATCAATCATGACAACCAAGCAATCCTAGAATCAACTCCTAAAGAATCAGATCATGATGATCATGCAAAACATAGAGTAGATGCGTCATGCCTTGCCGCCAGCATCCACCAGCTGCAACCACTTCGGGAGGAGTTGGCTTCTGTTGGGCCATGAATTGGCTTTCCAACTTCGGCGTTTCGTTGAGCTTCAAGGTCTTGGTGAAGGCCGACAGATTTGACAGATCTAACAGATCCAATCAGATCAGTCGATCAGTGAGGCGCTCCCTGGGCCATTTGGACAAGCCTTAATTTTTGGCCCGAAACTTGGGGGAACTGCGGAACTTTGGAAAGTTCCCTTTTGCAGCCTGATAGATGATTGTCCCCAAAGATCATGATCTGCACCCGAATCTGAAGGCCCTGTAGCCTCGGTACCTTTGTGTTGTTTCTGTTGGTGTGACCGATCATGACTCGTTCATTGCTGGGGATCATATGAAGTTGCTGAACATTAGGACGGGTTTCGGATGATGTGTCATTTGCAGGAATAGAACCTGACACTCCCTTGCAACACGGCCAATCCATAGATATGACTCAGATAGCTTGTCTTCGACGATCAAACCGGCCTGGCATTTTGGTCTCTCTGAAACAATATGATACTGTTACTAGAATCTTTGTCCAGACAAGTCAGCCATGAATCTCATGATACTGTACAGTATGATATCAGGTTGTAGTGGTCATCAGCTGTGCAAAATTTGTGCAGCGGATCGAGGCATGTACATGTTCTTTTGCATCATTGCCCTGGTCCTTTCCTTGGTTTCAGAGACGGTGATGCGCGTGTTGCAGGTGCTGAAAGGGATGCATTGATCATTAGCCAAAGACAAGTTGGGCACGTGATGCCCTGTGAGGTCTTTGTTCATATGCTCCTGCCCGAGACCAATGGTGTTTCTTTAGAGGCGGAAATTCCTGAGATGATCTCACAAGCCTGTGCGTTACAGATTGATGCAACCGTAACTGGCTGGATTTGCCTGGCGAATTTCAGGTTAATTTCTCAAAAAAAAAAATGGTCATCCCACCCTTTTCATAGGGGGTCAAGATTCTTTTCGTCAACTCAAGGCTGCACAGCTCGCCCAAATTTTCGCCAGGCGGAACGCACCAGAAATCGAACCGCAAACAGCGAGGCCCTGGCGAATTGACTTGGGATGATGTGAGATGACCATGATGACCCCATGGTTGGTAAATGGGATGGTGTATGGCGGTCTGATGCGGTCTGCCACATTCCCCAATTTTGACCCATAGCAATTTGGATACATTCAGTCCAAGACCTGTGGGCAGATCGTATACACATATGTACAGTATTTATCAGTATTATATACAGATGATTGAAGGATGCAGCAATCATTTCCATGGGAAAACAATGGTAGACCTCTGCGCGCCACTCGTCTAATTTCTAGCATGTTTTTGCAGGATTCTTCCACGGGTTTTGCTCGCATTTAAAGTCGGGACTCTCGGACACAGATTCTTTTCCTCTGGGATGCCAGCGTCAACATGCTTGGATATGAATGAATACCAATGATCCGCAGTCATAGATATTCTCACTGAGTCACGTTCCTAATATGTCTACTGCATTGAGCGCATTTGATGAGAGTGGAGAGAAGTTGTTTCTTATCCCAATTCTTCTGAGGTCCTTGGGATATCTTGGGACCCAAGGATCGCACTGCCCAGTGAGCGTTGTGCACCGCGGTGATTTCAAAGTTAATAAATTGTGAAAAGATTGGAGACACAATGGCCTGATCATAGCAGAAATGTCAAGGTCTGAAGTGTATATACAAGAGCAGGCTGTCAGTCTTCAGTGCTTTTCTTCACCTCTTTGCGTTGGCAGAGTGAAAATGTGCTGATGGGGGCTGCCCATTGTGGTGCAAAACCATGTTGCACTAACTCCAGATAATCCCAGTCGTTGCAATAATGCCGTTTGAGAAGCCTCCTGGGTTTGTCAAACCACTTTTAACCCTCCGGCAAATTCAGTCTTCGAGTTGGTTCAGCAAGCAGGATGTCTTTGTGCCCGCAGGGGGGCTCGTGTAGTAGAATCAACACACGCAGTAGCAGATGTTGCAGTTCCCTGTGAAAAGGCCAGTGATATTGACCTGATTCACAAGCAGCAGAAGATCAGCCCCGACCAAAACTTCTTCGCATCCACCAGCAGAATATCGCTCTTGAGTGATTTTTGAGATACACAAAAATAAATGATAAAGATCATTTTTCAAGCCACATCAAGCCACTCACAACATGCAACGCAACTCTCCACACTTCGCCCAAAGTACTAGCAACACCTTCACTCCTGAGTAGAGTGACTAGAGTACCGCGTTTTTGCCATTCCTAAAAACGCATGCGGTATTTTCTTTGGTTTGCCTGTTGCAGACTTGTCTTGGGACCTTGGTTTGATTGGTTTGTTCATTGCAACGTTTCAGCCTCTCTACACAAAACCAAAGCCCTAAGTTGTGAGAAATTCCAGCTGTGAATGGAGTGAAGGTGTACTGTAGCCCGCCGCGACGCCGCGACTCATGGGAGCTTGGTTCAGCCGCGCGATTGCCTGAGTGAGTTTGCTGGGCAACCATTTCAGCACCGCTTTATCAATTCCCCAGACAAATGCTATAAAGCTGAAGCTTATGTTTCCCACTAAAAATATTCCCAAAAAGGTTGAGAGAGTGAAACACCCGTACAGAATCTTGCACCCTGTATTTTCCGTGAAGTGATTTCGCTTCCTGCGCCGATACCAAGTCCAGAGTTACGGTCTTCGATGTCTTCGATTTGGGAGATGAAATCGGCAGCGGCAACTTCGGCCAGGTCGCACATCTGTGCTATGTGCAGGAAAATTGCGAGATGCCTAACAGATACGGCATGATACGGCGGCTTTTTATCATCCAAGATACAATCCAAGAGACTTAATACCTACAGTAATTGGACCTAGAAGATCCTAGAACTGCCAGGAGCGACAAGAGTTCCAAGAGGGGCTTTTCATGATCATGAACAGCACTTTCATGGACCCACATGAACCTATGAAATTCTGTCAATATATTGACGGTGTACCATTGCGCCCTGTTGGCCACTGGGAATCCGTTCCCAGCCCGACCCCATGCGCAGGTGTTGCTTTGCACTCGACGTGATGATCCAACTCAGGCCGAATCGAAGAAAATGACGTTGTTTGGTGCTTTTGTCGATACTTGTACGTTGAAAATCTAGACATGTATTTAATGCAATGTAATGTAATGCAAGTTAAGTATGTACTGGGTAATGTCATGTTGTGTCATGTCATGTCATCGCATTATATTATGTTATATTATATTATATTATATTATATTGAATATATTGTATTATAGTATATTATAATGTATTATAATATAATATAATATAATATAATATAATATAATATAATATTATATTGTATTATATTATATTGTATTATATTCTATTACAATATATTATATTATACTATTCTGGAAGTCCCCAAATCTTCAACGAATCAAAGTTCTACTGAGTCCGGCCTTCCACATCTGACGCATGGCAAGGCCTATGCTGTGAAGGTGGTGGACATGGAGAGTAGCCAGGCAAAGGCCATGCAGGCGCACAGCACGGCTCGCTGACGGCAGGTTTCCCCAAGGTATGGTGGCTTTTCCCATCAAGGGGATTTTCCATCAATCCATGTTCATAGGGAATCACAGGGATATAATGTGTATATACAGTATATACACACCAAGATGTATATATATACATGGATACATGTATAATCAATATGTTTATGATATGCTTATACAAACCTAATATACCTATTATGAATACCCATTATAAGGATTTCCATTATGGAATGATTGGAATGGATCACCATCTCACACTTGGGGATGTACCCTCCAGCTCGGTAAAACTTCACAGTTTGGAAATGGGGAAATGGCCCATGTACAGATGAACCTAACATGATGAGATGAAACCATAAAAACCATAGCTATGTTAGTTTATTAGCCATAGCTATGTGAGTTTAACGGAGGGTAGTGAAGATTATATAACTGATAAATACGCATAACAGAGACGTTGGAATTCGGGCTGTTGCTTCGTAATGTTTTTTTTAAATCTCCAACGACTCCAACAGCACACCTCGGGCAGGTTTACCAAGCCGCCAGAGACGAGGCCAACGTCTGCAAAGTTGGAAGTTGCATACAGACTGTTGGGCACTTGTTTGCCAATTCATAGCATCCTTTTCGGAACGTATTTGCGCATTGTCTATTTATTTTTGTTGTGCCAAATTAGAAGACTCCTTCAGCAGAGACAATGAAACAAAGTGTCACTGTTGTCAGATTTGCAGCACTGAACATCAGCAACCCATCTGGCCGGTCAACTTGTGCAGTTGGACATCATGAAGGGCTTGAACCATCCCAACATCGCCACTCATCAAGACTGATCACAGAGCTGGTTGAACGACCAGCGGTACGTTACAGCACGGTCAAATTGAAAGTTGCGTTCGATTTGTTTTGTCTTGCAATGTCTCACGTGTTTCCTGTTTTTGGCATTCAGATATCTTGACTTGGCCTGAAGAAGGCTCTTTCTGCAGACAATTTTTGCAGATATTTGGACTGGGGAAGACAATTTGCAGAGTAAATCCAACAAACAAAGAGCTGAAGAAGCAGCCGCAATAATATGTTCATAGATTTTCAGTTCATTTTGGACGAACATACCGGTATAGCGTCTGAAAATGGGGTACCCAAAAATCCAATGGTTGGAAGCTTTGTTGTCCCATTGTTGAATGGCCAGAATTTGGTTGGTCCAATTCCCTATTTTTAGACAACCTCATTGATCCCCTACATGATCCTCTATCTGAATTACCCTGGGAATCACCAATTTTTGTTGGCAAGTAGTCTTCAACCCCCCAACTCATGGCAGGGTCTATGTTACTTGGAGGAAGGGTCAAGAAATCTGCCCAATTAGTTCGATGATGTTCCCATCAAGCTCCAAGTCATAGTGGATCTCCCAGCCACCGTTACAACACCATGTGACCAGCATTATCCCACCATTATAACATATTATGACCATGTTTCTTAGTTGAATCAGTTCAACCCCTATTTTGCTTGGTTAAATCAGAATCATCAATTTTTAAAGATCACCATAATCAGTTATTATTCCTATTTGGGTTGGTTGAATTAGCCATAAATCCCCAGCTTTTTGCTTCATTTTCGGGCTAAGGTGAAGCTCATCCAGGTCTTTCAGGACAACATTTTCCGCCTGGGCAACTGCACCTGGGGAGCTGTTCATCTTCAATGGGAATACAATGGGAACATGTATATGTATATAATATATATATATATACTGTCAAAGGGATGTAGGCCAGAGCCCCCAAGTACATAGGCATGTATACTCACGGGGTGATGGACTAATTAAGGGACTAAATAGCCAGGGCAGCCGTGACNTGTCAAAGGGATGTAGGCCAGAGCCCCCAAGTACATAGGCATGTATACTCACGGGGTGATGGACTAATTAAGGGACTAAATAGCCAGGGCAGCCGTGACCATTGCCCTTTGGCTCAAGTCGCCCATTCAGGAAAAGGAAGTGACTGCAGCTCTGCTCATGGCGTTTGGTCGTTGAGATAGCACGCATAGCTTGGTTGTGAACTGCAAGTACATCGTACACACCTGGAACAGGGGTATATCTGTTCACANCTCTGCTCATGGCGTTTGGTCGTTGAGATAGCACGCATAGCTTGGTTGTGAACTGCAAGTACATCGTACACACCTGGAACAGGGGTATATCTGTTCACATATACATATACATATTAGTCTATAGATGATAATGATAATCGATGATAATAGATATAGATACAACATGATATAACTATTCGTATAGGTATAGACATAGGTATAGATACGTGTATATATATATATATGCATAGATTTCAATATGGGTACAAGTACTGGTATAGGTATGAATAAAAATATAGATACAAGTACAGGTAGAAGTATAGATAATATATATATATGTTGGTATGGATATCTCTGTATATAATTAAATGTATAAATGTGTATATGTATATACAGATAGATATAAATATAGGTATAGGATAGATATAGATAATGGGCATATAATAGGAGAACTTTCTTGACATGGGACATGTGGGGATTCATGACAAACGTGGAGAATGTTAAGCAATCATGTAATGGGTACCAAATGGTCTGCAGCGGGATACAATGGGATGCAACCAACAGCATGTTATGTGTATATATGTACACATATTTTAACGTTTTATTCAAATGCCAAGTACCCATAGAATCAGGAATTCTCTGGAATATACTGGGGATTGAAGATGGATATCAACAGTGTGGGATGGGTTTGTCTCAAATGCAGGATGCCATGTATAGACGCCCTAGAATGGGTGTTGACACGTTTCGCTGCTGCATTTCTTCCGGCTCTAAAGAAGTGAGCAAATTTCAGTACCAACAGCAGAGCATTGTGCTCCCACTATATTCTTCATGCAAAGCTTGTAGGGAACCCTGCTGTAAATCGCAGGGAGAGTGAACACATATGAGAACCACTGGTTCTTTGGATATTTGGAGGTTGCAGCAAACTTTTTCTGGGGATCTGGATTGGTTGCCTAAAAATGTGCTAAACCAACGTTGAAATATCGAAATAGAGGTACATTGACATCTCATAGGTGGTGCAACCATGGTGTCAGCCGTTGGGGCCTTAGGTCGAACCGAGGAGTGACTGTCATCACAGCACATGAGAAGAACAGAAACGAGCTGAGAATGTCTGCCAGTAGTAGAATGACATAGAATGAGTATGAATGAGTATGAATGAGTGGATTTGGGGCCATGCAGTAGCAGCAGCTTGCTATTTTACCGCTTTGGTTCAAGGCAGGAACTCAGGGAGCAAGGAAGCATATCAAGACAACAAAGGGTGTGAAAGAAGCACACGTTGCAGGATAGTAGCGCCCTGATCACGGAACCAACATGCTCGTTCAATCTCGTTCCCTGGAACACATGCTTTTGATTGTTTTTGCATTTCTAACTTTGGAATATTTCGAAACACATGTATTTTCTAGCCTGCCTTGGCTGGGTGGCAGAGAGGCTAATGAGTATTCCGACTGGAGGCCATTGAGTTTTAGATCGACCGGCGCCCAAACATTCTTTTGATGGTCCAACTACCCGACTCAATGCGGATTCTGCCGACCATTTAAAAATTACAAACCCACAAAAGTATCAACCACAACCAATAGAACAACATACAGCGAAGAGGTCGGATTGTCCCCAATGCCATGGCGACAAGCTGCTTAGTCGCGAAGGCAAAAGACCTGACATGCTGAGACGCTTGGACTTGAATCTCGCAACTGGCCAAAACCAGCTACCAAACAGATTGGATTCTTCATTCCAACAGATGACCGAAATCCGTGCTTTGCGGGACCTTCAACATCAGACCCATCCCCAAACGGGGATGGATCAATACCTATACTATTAAATACCATACTTGCAGGGGGATGAACATCAATTTGCAGAGCCAACTGATCGTTCAGTCCCAGGCCATGACAAGCGTGACATGGGAAGTGATTGGCGGTGCCCTCTCTGGTGGTTTGCTGGTGCGCACTGGCAAAGCCTTAGGTGCGACCTGCTGTGGGCTCTCGGGTTTGCCTTGGGCATGCTTCTATCAGATACTATCATATGTCATATGCCATATAGATACGGTATATACATGTATATACCGTATAGACATGTAGAAATGAAAGATACACATGTATTCATTAGTGTAGTCTGTCTGTCTCTCTCTCCCTCTCTACACACACACACACACATGTACATACACATACAACCATATATATATAATAGATACACTAAAAATATACATACGTCATCCGTGCATGTGTAAATATATAATATATATATACATACATATATATATATATAATTACATATATATATATACACAGTATATGTTGTTCTATTTGTTGAACTCTGTTATTTTAGCAGAAAAGCAGGGCCAGTAGGTACCAGTTGTCAACGTGGTATTGATGCACCTTGGTGTTTCAAGCTGAGCGAAGGTTCCCAACGAGAGTCGCAACGATTGCGCACAGGCTGGGATTCTTCGACCTTGTTTACAAATGTATGGTTGTCCATTTACAATTGTGTTACATATACATATGTAGTCTATATATATATAACAGTATATAACATTGTATATACATATTAATGGTACAAGTGTAATGATTGTTCATCATGATTGTTCATCATGTGTTTCGCTCAAATATACAGATTCTTGGGTCGACTTGTGTGTTGGGCAGTGATGACAATGGTCCATTCAGGCTCCGTCGTTGAGCAGATCGAGCTCGATGGGGATCGTCTTCACTACAAGTGCCTTTGCTGTTAGGTGCCAGCAAACAATTGAATTCAATGATCCTGTCATCTTTGATTCAGTTGTCATAGCCAAAGAGGGATTCCAGACAGACTCTGTGTATATCTAATCATTCAGAAGTGGTCATATATGATAACACTATGTAATACAACAGTAATGATATATTAACCATGATAATAGCAGTATTAAAAGTACTATTTGAGAATCAGAATGATGAACACAATTATATGAATAATGAGAATCACATATTATCACTGTAGCCTTAGTGGCGGATGCTGTGTCTGTCTAAGCTGAGGCTGTTGGAAGGTTCAGGACCTTTGAAGGGCTGGGTGAGCATCAGCTTGGGCGCTGCCTGGCTGGATCGTTGGGATGTGAGCTGTGGGTGAAGACGGCCTGACCACAGGGGACCACTGATATTTGCCATTTGTGGTAGATATACCTAAATTGAAATAGATATTTGTCATTTGTGGTAATATTTGGCAATATTGATAGTAAAACTCAACTTTCTATCAATTTTCGGGCAATTTGGACCCAGATCTATTCGCTTCCAGCAGCACTTTGTGATCTCCAAACAGTTTCAAATTTCCCTCAGAAGTGTCATGCACTCGAGGTATCTGAAATACCTGAAATGGTTCCTGACAGCAGTGTGGCACAATCGACACTTCGATATTCCATGAAATTTCATGATATTTCATAGTTGCTGATGCACCAATTTGAATTGCTGTCCCCCATCATTGGGGCCCACTACAAGGGGCACGGCTGCTAGGGCCGGGAGTTGCTGCAGCGCAGCCGAAACCGGACAGCGAAAAGCGCAGGCGCCAGTGAAACTCAGCAAAAGAAGGAGGAGAAGCCGGGGAATTTGAGGGAATGGCCGTTCAATAGTTACAATCATCCAACAATCATCCAATAATTATAGTACGGTAATAGACTCCATACTTGTGAATGCGAAGGTTCCCTAAAATGGGGGGGACCTTCAAATCATCCGTTAATTTACTAGGATTTTCCATTATAAACCAGCTATTTTGGGTTACCAGCATTTGTGGAAACCCCCATATATGGGTTTGTCCGAAACTAGGGCATACCTCCAAACGGCCATTTGAATAGGGAAAGTGATGATAATCAATTGGACTTGGGGGTTCCCTATTTTCAGACTGCACAGACTAACCCATATACGGTGTTATATTCTGTTGTATTGTGATGGTTTAAAACGGCTTTTTGTCTGAAGCTTGACGCTTGAAGCACAGAGAGAAAGACTTGTGCAGTTTTGGCCATTATGGCCAGCAAATAATAGGGAACATATGAGAACATGTTTTTTTATCCAATTTTGGCACTTCCACCCTATATTTTCAGACAACCCCACAAAAAACCTGTTGATTGAAGGCCAGTGATCTTCAGGGCATCAGTGGAATGCAGGAGTTTCTGCGCAAGGCGGCCAGCTTACAGGTGGCGCAAATGGACTCTTGGCAGCGCTTGGCAGCGCTTGGCAGCGCTTGGCAGCGCTTGGCAGCGCTTGGCACTGGAATCCCCGGGTAGTTCACCCTGAGTCCAGGGCACTGGTTGGAGTAAACTGAAATGAGTCTTTTGATCCAAAGTTCATGATCTCTTGTCTCGAGACTGCTTTGCATGAACGAAAACGTGTCAAAAAACCGATTCGAATGGTTTCATAGAGTTTCATTGACTAGTACTGGACAATACTGGTTTGATTGAGACTGGATTGATCATTGATCTGAGCATCCCTGGATCATCCTGGACCTTGTTGAGTCAAGAACTTGTTGAGTCAGCAACTTGAGGACATCCTTGCTGTTGCTCTCAACGTGGCTCCGACTGTGCAGACGGGGCCCAGATTTCGGGTGACCAAGGCGAGGGATCAGATTGACGGGCGGAAAACTCCCGAGTTTTGACTGGAACCCATGGGGTTTTCTATTGGTTTTCTTAGCGTTGGGAATTGGGAAGTCGTATTCATGTCTTGTATCTGAAATCGGACGATTTTCAACTTCGAAGCTAAATACCAGCTGGAATATGCTGCTAATCTTTTCCTAGTGGACATGTCCACTAGCCATGTGAAGTAGTTGTAGGCCTACTTGTACCAGGCATCGACGACTCATA
>BGPT01001916.1:23565-63565 GCA_003297045.1 Symbiodinium sp. clade C Y103
TATAATATAATATAATATAATATAATATAATATAATATAATATAATATAATATAATATAATATAATATAATATAATATAATATATATATAATATAATATATAATATAATATAATATATATTTTTTTAATATGATATAAAATAATATATATATTATGATACAATATATATATATATTATGATATAATATATATATATATATTTTAATATGATATAAAATAATATATATATATATATTATGATATAATATATATATATATATATTTTAATATGATATAAAACAATATATATATATATTATGATATAATATATATATATATATACGTATTTATATGTATATATACATGAATAGAATGCAAGAGCTGATCCGCATCCGGTGTGAGGTTTGCAGTTCTTCGTGCGACACCTGGACCATGGCCCTGGCGTTTCTTGGGCATGAACGCATCGCATCATTTTCTGTTTTTCACTCAGCCATTCATTCTTTGAGAATCTCCAAAAATATCACTCAACGCCTCGCGCATTCTTTTGCTGGCAAAACCTGTTGGCGCACATACACACACACACACACCCACACACACACAGACCGTTTGTACACAATTGATGAGTATCATGACTTTCACACGCAGTTCTGGCCACTGGACAACTCTTCTGGGCTGAACAGCTGGAGCTTTTCAGAGGCACACCAATCCCAGCAAACCATGACGGTTTCATCTTTCCACTGCACTGGCATTCTTCATGTTCTTCAGCCTTTCCATAAATGCTTGAAGATGTCTCATGTCTCAAGGTTGACATTGAAAGAGCTCTCCGACTATGGCATCATCCTGACACATGAATCCCGCATCCCGGCAGATCTGAAATTCGGCTGAAGCTATTGGTTTTGGCTTCTCTTGTCTTGTCTTGGCTTGAGGACCGGTGACCAACATTGTGGTACTCAACACACCCACCATGGATGTGGGCGACCTGTTGCCAACGGCAGTCGTATCTTGGCACCTACAGGTCATGGTTTCGAGGAACTATGCTAAAGCAAGACTTGTCGGGACCTTCTGCCTGCTTGACCACCAAGTTGTTTCTTTGTTCTTAATATAGTATGATATGATGTATATATATATATACGTAATTATATGTAATATATATATACACGCAATTATATGTGTATATATATATATATACAATATACATATTTCTTTGTGCTATCAGCAGCAATCACAGCATCCTACTCCAGCCAGTGTCACTTGCACCGTTCGTCTTGAGCCGACTCAGGAGTTGCTGGAACCAGAATCTGGCGCAAGAGTTTCTATGTTTCTTGGCAAGGAACAGATCAAATTAGTTTTTAATGGTGGTATCTATATCATTACATGTATGATTTATTATATGTATGACACATCATTACATGTATAATTTATTATATGTATGATACATATTCACAAATTGACTTATGATTTTGAATGTTTCGCTGTGATGATTGCACTTTCGAAGTGGAGTTCTACTACATATTCGGGACATCTCAGGACTTATTCACGGTCGATGTATTATTGTGTGTGTGCGCAAAACTTTTACAGTCATATTATATTACTTCGCAATGTTTTTGTTCTTTTGAAGATATGTTCGAAGACATCTTTGAGATCATTTTTTGGCTGTTACAACACATAGATGAACCCGCCATCTTTCTGAGGTTCAGCACCCCAGCATCGCAGTTGGCCTTGAAGTTGTTGGGGCCAGAAGTTCAAGAAAGATTGGGCTGGGGTGCCTTGGTTGCCAGCAGTTCCCTGGCAAGGTTGACCAACAAATGGGGGGAAGCCTTAGTGACTTAGTGTACATGGGGCACTCAACCGTTGAACCCATCAAAAAACACCCAGTGAAGGGAGATGACTCAAGAGTTTGTGCATGAATCGTTTGTGGAAGACATAGCAATCACTGTGGATGGGCTGGTGATGGCCCGCGCATTGCGGTTTACCGAGCTTTGTGTCACGAAGGCCATATTTTGATATATTTAGTTGAAAGGCTAACATTGACCCGCAGGTTACTATGATGTTTCAAACTCGTCCAAACAAACCGTCTTTAATGGTTTTTCCACAAAAACTAGGTGCAACCACGCTGTTGTGAAAAGGAATTGTTTGTTGATGCAGCCTTTTCTTGTTTTGCATTTGACATACTAGAAGCCACTCTTGTTCAATACTGATATATACCAGTAAGTGATCAAGATGTTTGAAGCTTGTCATTTCTCGCGGGCCAATTTGGATCTCCACTCATGATACACGTGCGCGCAGGGGTTTCTCCAACCTTCACGGAAGAGCTCAGGGACAACTTCGTGGAACGTTTCGGGGAGACTTCTCTGACAGAGACCGTCCCACACTGGTGAGGGGTGCGTTTTCTGGGAATCGTCCGTGGGGTTCACACCATGTGGAAAGTGATGAAGCGCACCAAACAGAGGAAGAGGACTATAGGATATAATTACCAGGAGTTTTTGACACAAAAGGAAGATGCTAATGATGCCAGGAAGGCCAGGCTTTTATTGAGATTCACAAGTGCTGGCAAGGTGGATTGCAGCCATTGTCCAGGGTGTGTATGGTGCGTACATGGCCACTTGGTGGCATTTCCGGTTGAACGGCAAGGTTCACACTTACTTGAATATGATATTCACTACAGAACATATACAATTATATTTAATTATATATGTATATATGCATATATGTATATATGTATCTATATATATATATATACACATGTGCTGTCTATCTATATACGGTGACATTGGTTGCAGTAGGACAGTATTCTTGTGAAATGACAGATGGAGATTACTGATTACTGACACATGCAAGAGCTGCAATGTACTCTGGATGGGTTTGTCCTTAAGAATTCGGAAAACATGCCCCAAACTCCAATACCTTCTCATCATGTTGTCATTAAAATTGCAATTTCCGATGTTTTTTCGATGAAATTGGTGCTTCTTTCAGCATACTCAATTTCTGAACAGACCCGTGGTGTTGCAATTTGCCGTTGTCCGTCGAGACCAGGTTCACATTGACTTGTGCGGCCCCGCGTATGGTACCTTCTGCCGCAGTAGAGGCTTCACTCTGCCCAAGGGGAAGGAGTTGACACTGGAGGCCAAGCCGCATGGAAGCCACCAAGAGGTACCAGAAAATGAGCCCATGAAAGGCAGATCATGTTTTAGGACCTTGAACCATCCATTTTTGTTGGGGATGGTCATTTTGACCCATCCCCAAATGGATGGGATTTGGATGGGATATGAGAAAATTGGGAGGGGAGCAGGGACCATGTTCATTTTTTTTGAGGATTCGTATTGGTGGCAACTCTGCATCTTCGTTTGGTCCAACTTTTTGCCTTGGGAAGTAGAATCCTGCGTTGTATTTGTGCTTGTAAGTATTGTTGACATAACATTGAACTTTAGTACCCAATCGTACTTTTGAAACCTCTTGTGTTTGTGTGTGTGTGTGCAGCTGCATCACTTGAAACCAAATCCCATATGCTCATATGTGCTCCATGTATGGCATAGATTCCACAGCCTCTGTAAATTTCCTGCTGACCTTGGTTCCAAGTAGCCTGTAGGGTGCTTACCTTCCTTTAGCTGCAGTCTTCAGTTGAGATCACAGTGGCGAGGAGTTCAAGTCTCATGCAGATCCAAGGATTCCTTCATCACTCCCTGCTACCTGATGACACCTTACCACAGGCAGCAGAGCCTTGTCCTTCTTAGGAGACAGGGCAGCTGCTGACTTATTGATTTATTGTCTCTATGTCTTTATTCATAGAGGAAGGAATCAATAAAATGCACACTTCTGAGGATGAGGTAAACTAGTATTTTACAGTGATTTTGTTCGGGTTTTTAATCATTTCATACACTCTCAGGCTGACTCATGCTGCAGAGAAGACCAAATTCAAATTCGGTGATGCCCAAGGACATTTATGGTGCATCCTGAAACAATGGACTACGTTCCAAATGATGCAAAGTTCACCTCAGTGCAAGAAATTCGCCACTTGCGCTGCTTCTACCAAGGGCACCCAGGTGCCAAGGAGATGTTTTCTGTGATGAAGTGAACATGGAACCTGTTCCGAAACAGGAAAATCATAGCGTTACAAACACTTGGACAAGCAAGGTATACCCGGAGATCAGAATCAAATACAGCACAGCTGAACAGCCTTCGTCTTTGTTGCCATTTTCATGTTTTACATGGATGCACTACCTGGATATCATCAAAAAGCTGTGACAATCATGTGCAACCAATTAGCAGTGGCAGCAACTGGGTTTGTCTGAAAATAGGGTGCCCCGAACTTTTGATGGTTGATTTTCCTGGTCGCCATTAAAAATTGCACAAACATGGCGGTACTTACGAATTGTTGGTGAATGTTGGTTTATATATATTATATATATATATATATATATTTGTCCCATTCAGATATCTTTTTCCTCTTCTAAAATGACCAGATTCCATCCAGACTCCATGACCCCCCCGTGACACCCGCAGTGAATTTCGGACCTGTCAGGTTACGTCACCGCCACTCCTTTGCCCAGTTTCGTTGATGGTGAGAAAACCACCTCCTGGCTACGACTGCGTTCCCCCTCAGAAGACGCCCTGGACACGGTCCAGTCGTGGAAGGCGAGGATTTCGGAGATAGGTGTTTTTTTTCAATAGGAGAGCACCATAGTTGGATGGAAGAACCACGAAAACCGAAGGTTTCCTGCAATTTGCCTTTGAATTCAAGCGTAAGAGGATGGGTTTTAATTCAAACTGTCGCAAGATTTCATGGATATTGATGTTGGATCTTTTAAGGGATTAACATGCATTTGTCAGAAAAAATATGATTGCTGCGACTTGGAGTGACCCACGAATATGGGTTAGGGCCAGGGCTCTATGTAGTTTTTTTTTGGTAGGGTTTGGATAACGTTTTTGAGTTGGAAAGATCACTGTTGGCGGACTATGTTTTTCTTGAGTTAGTTTTTTCCCAAGCAAGACTCAGACTTGACTAGCTATTCAGTGCCGCGCTTTCCAAGTGACAATAATTACACACTTTTATTTACAATCCTGGGAGGTTTAGCTAGACTCAGACAGGTGAAACATGTGCATATTTTGCAGAAGACTACGGCAGAGGGAAAGAAAGGCAATGGACCGGAAGCAATATGAACGAAAACTTCTTATGGAAGCATAAACAGCATTTATGTTTAAAGCGTTACTCTCAGTTTCAACAACAGCTTAAAACAACATATGTTACATTGCCCACAACACAACGAGACCTTGTCGGAAAGTGTCTAGTCGTGGGAATTGCGCTCCAGACTTGGTTTTGCCTGATCAGGATGGTTTGCAATCCATTGCTTCATTTTTCCGAGTGCCTCACTTGAATTGTAGTTCCGTGACGCAGGCACAGAATCTGGTTTTGCTAGGTCTTCGGTGATAGGTTCACGAACAAGGTAGACTTTGACCCACAAAGTGGCAAATCTACATCAGTGCCGCAGCCGTTTTTGTTTGTAGCTGATAAGGGACTGAGGTGAGGCCATATCAATCTTTGGGAAAAAATTGCACCTACACAATTAAGCCAGCCATTAAGCTACAGCGTTGCATGTTCAACTTATCTCAATGGTGTTTTTTCTACATTCAATGCAACAACAAATATCCCCAGGAGATGTGGATGAAGTTATTCTATAATGCATTATATCGTAACCACCAAAAGAGAAGTAAACTCGTTCCTTCATTGTTTGAGTTGTTGGCAGCTTGGACCAGGTCTCCAGTTGTATCAAAGTTCAACTTGAAGACAAGTGTTGATTTACCCTCTGGTAAACTAACATAGCTATTGAAAATGGCGATTTATAGTGGATTTTCCCATTAAAAAAATATGATTTTCCATAGTTATGTTAGTTTACCAGAGGGTACCAGCTATCTCTGCTCTATCACTACTTGAGGCTCGTGGATTTATCCCAGTTCTGCATCAGCCTGGGACCATACGATTCTTGCTGAGGCGCAGATTTTTAAGACCCTGGAGCCTGGGACCTATGTGGAGGTGGACGACTCTTGCCACCTGGCAATTTGAAATAGGAATAATGTGGGAGTGGGAGTTATTTTTTTCTTTTTTAATTGGGATATTTCATGTGATAGGAATGTGTAATGATATATTTTATGTGTGATTATATATCCACCGATCTGATGTTACGGATTTTGGAGTTTTCATGAGTTGTGCCAAAATGGGGGGATTTACCCAGAAGTTGTGACCATTTTAACCGGGAAACTGATGTTGACCACGGAATTTGAGGTGTTGTCCTTTCAGACAAGCCCAATTGGTGATGGAAGTTCCAACGCTTCATGGTTCAAAACTGGATCAAACCTGGCAATGCAAAACTCCTCAATTGTATCATCCATTCACATCCATGAACAATCATCTAGAATATGGTAAACCCAATCATCAACCTACTGTACCAGTTTTAGGATGCTTTGCAAAGTTTCATTTATGGTGATGTTGGGGATGGGTTTACCACATTGGATCAGTTTCCTACCACTCGTGATTTTTCCCATGTCCACTAGGTGAACCATGGTGAACCTGAGGTGAAAACGAGACCTTCAAAGGGCGCCTGGGCAAAGTACTTCCCGACGCCAATGGTGAGGCTGTTCGCCGACCCAAGCGAGGGGGTAGCAACAGTAGAGTTTGATCCAATGGCCAGTGATTTGTGTGTTTTTGTTCAAATCTCAGAGAAGTGATTGCAAGGAACTCTATGCACAAGTAGAAAGGTCATACCATGTCCCACCAGCAAGGGTTATGAGTCATGAAGGTTATGATTTGCATAGATCCAGATGTCCACAGGCTGCTGTCGACGGCAGGTGGAATATTTGTTGCAACTGAATGGCCTAGCGGAACCGGCGCGAGTTCATCCCATGGCCTTGAAATTTTATCCCAGATATGTGCAGCATCTTGGGCCTCGATGGCTTGGTGGGTTGGTCACTGTTGGTTGAAAGGAAAGATCTGGGGAAAGCGTATCTGCAGAGCAATTTTGCCATTCAAATGTGGAGTGCTATAAGTTTTTTCCTGAAACCAAGGCTGCCTGGGCAGTTTTGGGAATAGCATTCTGAGGATCAAAAGATCTCAGTGCCCAATTCCTGGTCCGCAAGCTATCAGTCCATGTCAGTCCTGGTGGCTCACGCAAAATGCCTGGCCTGGATTGGAAGTAGCATGCAATGAGTGTGCCAACTGTTGTGGTTTAGCTAGGCCTCCCTTGAGTGCACCTCTTGTACTGGGATGTTTTTTTCCAAGTTCCAGGTATCACAATGTTACCTGTGTTACCTGTGTTACCTGTCCATCTTAAGGAAGTCCCTATTTTGACACATAGATTCATCAATGTTGGGCTTTGGTTTCACCAGCTACAGGTATTTGACACTGGCTGAGATGGGCGAGTTGGTTGCCCTGCAGTTGGCCCTACTGCAGCCGGATCAAAGGTAGCTGGACCTGGACGATGGGTAAGATGATGGGATGAGGGCAAGGGGGATGCTGAGACCTGGTAGGGAAACCCTTAGTATTGGTGTTTTTTAGCAGTTTTCTTGGCAGATTTGAGATTCTTGAGTACCCGATCTTGGCAAATACCAAGCATCTCTGTCTGTTACCAAAGATGGTCAGGTGGTTTGGGATTTGGGATTGCAAGTTGGAGCCGTTGTTTCCTTTTTCGGGTCATCATTGCTTTTCCTTCCTTTTGCAACGTGTTAGCTATGGGAGGATCTAATCAAGTTTCTTTTGAAGCTGTTTCTTTACTGCGACGTGATATGTGCGTGTTTCTTAAAACCCTAAAGTATCCAAAATCATCCAAAAACATTTGCGTTTAATCTTTTTTCATTTTTTTCCAATTTTTCCCCATGTAGGAAAACTCCTGGTTTTGGGATTCCTCCCTTTTAAGAAGGTCCCATGTGATGGAACATGAAATTCCAGGTATATGCCCAGCGAGCTCATCGGTTATTTAAAGAGGGAGCTGCGCTGAGATCAACACATCGATCCGTTTGGACGAAAACGACCTGCTGACCTGCGGGGTTGTCTTAGATTGCTTAGCTGATCTTGTGAGAAATCATGAAGCTACACCAGATGCAAGCCGATTCTTCGGATACAGTGAGTCTGGAACATGATTTCTGCCGCAGCTGCTCTGAAATCGTTGGACGTCGGAAAACTTCAAGACTTAAGAGTGGCCTCTAAAAAAGCTCAACACCCAACATGTTCAACTGTCGCTTCGCATGGAACACGAACCCTCCCAAGGACAGCAATTTGTGAACTGTATGATTCTTGTGGCAGTTGTAGATGGCTTGTTGATGCCAATAATGTTTGATTCCGCTGCAAATGTTTTCAAAGTTGAAGCGTGAAAAGTACCCTGGAGGATTCAACTGTTGAAAAACAGCTTGAGCTGGCCAAACAGCCATGGCAGATCCCCTGACTGGTTTGTTGCAGAAGAAGAAACAAACAGTCCGGATCTCATGGGGCCAAGCAAGGAGCCGACAATGACTCTGTCAGCCTTGGAGTGCTCGGAGGACAAAGCAGGACCAAGCGAAACCTTTGAAGGCAAGGTGTTGTTGTCCCACAAAGTAATCATCTAACTTCAATGACTGTAAGATACTGCAAGGAATACTTGCTTCTTTGGTCACAGACCTCATATCTGAATTGACAGACAGGCAAAAGCGTCCAATCATCTCACTGATATAATCAAATCAGGGTACACATTATTCAAGAGAAGAGTAGATAATTATACATATATATTATACAATAATTCTATAGACTAAATATTCATAATGTATAATAATAACATGTAATGACAATATATTTATACACGGACTACACACATTTTTTCCGGTAATATACACAGCAGATTCACCGTTCATGACATCATCTACCCGAGGCCACCGAGGCCAAGGCCGAGGCTAAGGCGCCAGCGGCCAAGGGCAGCCTTTTCGATTTCGATGTGGTGCCTTGGCCCCTGAAATTTGGCCCCGGCTTCTCCAAGGGAAAGCGGAGAATTCTTGGGTTTCTCTGAAGAACTTGAGCCGTAAACTCGCAAAATTGCAGGTGAAAAAAGATGTTCAAGAGGTAAATGATCTACAACTATGGGTTAGTTTTTCTATAGCTATGTTAGTCTACCAGAGGGTAGGGGAAAACCCAAGACTTGATGGTGAATGGTGATTGTTTCCATGCATAGATGGCCATTTTGAGGTGTACCCCATGTTCAGAGCCAGATGGAAAGTTCAGATGGGGAGATGTCCATTCAAAGCTGGATAAACTTGGATGGCTTTAGATGCCTAAGTCTCCAACAAACACTGACCCTTAAGATCCTTAAGTTTTTTCTTGGTGCCCCCTCTTTGAAACCACATAGAATTGCACGGAAAAGTATGGCAAAGCCGGCAAAGCGTTGATGCTGGCGTGTAGCTGGGAAGTCACGGAAGACAATTCAGGTAGCAACAGAGAACATCATTCTGATAATTCAAGGATGACATGACAATGACATGTGCAGGAAACTGGTCTTGGACATCTCTCAGCTGTGCCTGAGGAATCGACCTTGAGCAAGAAGATTGCTCCGCCAGCAGGTGCCTCTACGGCATTCCGAGCATTCCGTTACCGGGTGCTGTTTTCCTTGCTCAGCCAGCAGGGGGTTGAGGATGAAAGTCTCTGAGTTTTGAACTGCATCTAATTCGCCAAGTTGCCAAGTGTGAAACTTTCCATGCGCTTTTGATGATCATCACCAGTACATGGGTTTTGTCGAGCAGTGTCTTGGCACCAGCTGTGTGCCCAAAAGTTGGAGCATGAGGTGCTGAACAGACAGTGGGTGAACACCTTTTCAACGCACCTTGGCATATTGATGCGGAGATGTCCCTCAGGGGCGGAGAGTGAGTCTCACTGAACAATGTTGCCTTTTGATGACCTCCAAGACTCTGTCTGGGGGGCGGTGATGTGGCGGGCCCGCCAAATAGGTTTCTCCAGTGATATCATGTTTTTCTTATGGTTTATCAATGTTCATCATCGATTTTTCTCCATTAAGACATGCATTTTGTGCTATGTTTGCCTTCCCCCCCGGGACGCCCCATGCCCACCATCCCCTGGTTTCAGGCCCTAGCTGCTGGAAGTACCGTGGATTTCCCCAAGGCGCTACCGATCCCATGGGGCCATGGGCTCGGTGAAGTTTGATTTGGATTGGTTCAGTAATGGGGATAGTAACGGATCCTACATGATTTAATGTGATTTTACACGATTTAACTTAACTGAATTTAAATGATACTAGAAACTAGAAATGACTAAACCATAAACCCATCTACTTCGACATTTCTCATGCCTCAAATTCTGTAGGTCCAAACCTCAGACGTTCAGGGCTTGGCTCGGAATGAGCTCTGAGCCAGGTCACTGAGATTTGTGAACGTGTTGCCAAAGAGCCACAGGAGGTGTGCCGCGGGGCGCTTGGAGATTACCCATTTTAGCATTGGAGGAACCATGGAAGTGGACAATGGTCCATTGGAATCATATGGAAAAAAAGGGAAGATGATGTGTGGTTGAAAAAAATCGGGGGAGTATCTTAATATCCACTTCAAACGTTGCTTCAAATAGACTACCAAGTACTGAGAACTTCATGCTGAGAGGATACAGACCTTAGTAGATAGGTACTTCACCACCATGTCGATGCCAGTTGCTGGGAAATCCCTCTTGTTCATTGGTGACATGAGTAACATGGCTCGATCAGTTGCATCCTCGCTGCTGGTCAGAGAATATCAAACGATTCGACCCCTCCTTGTTCGTTGATATGGTACACAATTATTTAAGATACTATTTGTATCTATATATATATATAATATAGTTGTTTTATGTTGTTTTTATGGATAAGGGCCCGGTCACAAGAGCAGTGGCAAAAGGGAAGCACCAACTGTTGCAGCGTAAGCTGGGACTGTGTCCGTGGAAGGAGGTGTGCGAAAGTCCATCATTACGACATGGCAACGTAGATAGGTTTTGGGCGTGGATCATATAGATATGGAAATGGAATGAAATGCATATATTGACTGAAATGGGAAGTTTTCTTGAAATCAGATACCCCGAAATCATCCAATCAATTCATCCAAATTCCACCGGGTACCCCCAAAATGATAGTAAATGAAATCGCCAATTTTAGTGTTGAAAGGCCATTGTTTTGGTTAACCCCCCATTTTTGGGGAACCCATTGAAGGCTGCAGAAGCGGTCCGTCTCTTAGCCGGCGCCTTTGCAGAGAATGGACCACCACGACGGAAGCTGAAGGAGAGGGGTGTGTCCCCTGAACCAGCCTGGTGGTTGGTGATGTTTTTTGGTCCAGAATGGGGTACTCTGTGTGAATTTAACCTATCTTTGGAAAACCACGATGTTTTTCACCGGTAGGTCATTGTAAATCATGTGGAAATCATCTGCCATTTTCTGTAGCTATGTTTCATTACCACAAGGATCCACAAGGTATATCCCAAAAAATGGGAGTTTGCTGGGTGAAAGATGGTGAAATGGTCATAGAGCATTCTATTTGGGGGTGGCGTATATAGCATATTTCGGACACCTCCATGTTTCAGTGGGAAATATGCCTTCAATGGCATCAAAGAAGCTCGATGCTGATCAAGCCCCACGGTTGCAGGGAAACCACTCAAATCTTCGCTCAATCCTGTGGATCACAAACATGGGCTTAAATGTTTCTGTGAACATCATGAGTCATTTGTTCTAGATTGGCCAGAAGAAATTTGTACCTGAAGAGGAAACAGAGAGACCATGTGCAGACCACATCAATATCCCAAAATATGATGTACCGTTGTACTTTTACTTCATTGCCGCATGATGGTTGAATGATGGGACCCTGTCCACGATCTTGCGCTTGAAACAGCAGGCCCTCACCATCATGAACGAGTGACTTGGCACTTACGTCAACTGAATTGATCAATTGTTAATGTTTTTGTCTTTGAAACTTAGATATTATGGACAGCAAGCAACGAACGATAGAAATAGAGGGATCATCGCCTAAATTATCTGCTGTTCTTTGTAACGAACCAGATATACCGACCAAATGAAGCGTAATGAGACCATGTTTGAATATGTTCATGTATGGACCGTGTCTACACTGAATAGTTGACATATCTTGAAATTTGCATGGTTCTGAATCTCAGTGACTTCACAAGAGCCAGCACTTGGGTTCAGAAAAATCGAGTCACTATTGTTGACTGAGGCTCCTTTACAACCCGCGGGCAGTTGAAGAAATGCGGCGGGTCGTGGGTGTCCGCGACACCTTGTGGAAGCTTCAGGCCATCTGATGGGATGGTGACACATGGGATGGCACCGGTGGTACCGGTGGTACCGTGGTCTCGGAGTATTCGAAAATGAGGTACAATATATATATATATATATCTGTATATATATAATATATATCTGTGTATATATAATATATATGTATATAATATATGTATATATATATATGTATATAATATATGTATATATATATATGTATAATATATATATATGATATATATATATATATAGATACATGTGGCAATTTTTCACTGTATTGAGAGGCGCGCCCTATTTTCAGGCAAACGCATCTCAACATCTGAACCTTTAATGGTTGAACCAGATGGATCAAAACATGACATGGGCAAAGCTCACAAACAAACTGGACAGTAAAGAGTTGAGCCTTTAGTGTTGGTAAGGCAATAATAAACCACCCATATTTTGATGGTCTATATCATCCATTCATGGTAAACTTGGGGGTGGTGAACTATTGCTTTGCTAAGATTCATCTGAAATTACTTGACTGAACTGAGGCAACTTCCAACTCTGGCCTTGGAGACGCTTCGGATGAACAGATCCGCATGTTTGCCACTGAGGTGCCATGATCTGGGTCCAACATGAGAGATACACCTCATCGATCGCAATGTGCATCAGGGCGACTTGAGGTAATTCCGTAATTATACCAAATTGTATGGCAATTTTTATGTGGGCAATAGTGATTTTAGCCCTTAAAGGTGCCTGAATGTATCGCATTTGCCCAGAAGCGAACTTTTCCTGCTCACAAGCAATGATCCTGCAAAGCTGTGCCTGATCTAGTTGTGCTCTTACAGATGGCAGTCGCCCGTTGCATGAAAATATGATCAAATCTAGACCGCCCATGGACAGATGTCAACCTTGCCAGCATCTGTCACATTCTGCAGGTTGAGAAGAAGTGCTTTGGCAATTCAGGGGATCCTTTCGCAGCGCCCATGTTGGTGCCAGAAGAGCCCTGGTGGAACCCTGTGGCTTTCTTCTTGTGACAAGATGTTACAAATGTTACGCTCAGCTTTGATTTTGTTTGCAACTCACGAGACGCTCTTCGAAGCATGGTCAAAGGCCAAAGGTATCCACCACCCCAGCAGCAAAGTCACTGAAGAGCTCAGGATCCCTTTACCCTGCCAGTAGTGAGTGAATCAAGTTCGCGTTCACTGCCGTCGACAGAAAGGCAGGCTGCGGGTTCTTCGCGTTTACACATATGCATAAAGGCACAGATAAATTTGGTGTTGAGACTTTGCGCATCTTGCCTACATTCGAGCCACCGGCAAAAGGTTTCTCACTGAACTTGTGCAGTATGCAGTTGACAGCTTCCATATCCAGGTTTTCGACTCGCAAACCTTTTGAGCAAACCAGACTTCCTTTTTCGACGAAAATCTAAATCTAATTAGTAAGGAATCAGGATAAAATCCAATATTTGGAGATAAACCATCAACAAAGGGATTGAATCATCAACTAAGTATTTACAACTAATCCGGCCCTTGTTCATAATGATGGCTTATGGCTTTGTTGTTTGCAACTCTTGTTGGTTTGGACATTTCGGCCTCGCAACTTCAATGCGAACGCGAACCTGCCAGGCCGACCAAAGAGTCTTCAACCTCATCTGTACTAGGCAGGGGTCAGATGTTCCTTTGATATTTTTTTTGGCTTTTCTTGGCCTAGACAAAGATCCTAAGCAGATACTTGACCTAACCTAGCACAGGTTGGGGCTTTTAGGTTGCTTCTATGCCGCGCCATTGCTGTGGCAAGGCACATTGTGGCAGGTTGGTTCTGCTGTCAAAGATGCTCGGCATGCAATGCCATAGCTGTGAACCGTGCCCACTAGACGGTTATTTGAGGGTCATTTTATGTCATCAACCTCCATTGGGGTCGGTTTACTTGGGTTGAATTACTACATTCCTGCTTTGACCCACCAGGTGACTCTTTTGCGACTTGAAGTGGTGAATTTCGTTGAGGAAATGGCGGTGTCAAATATGTGTTATTCTTCATCCAACAGATGGGGACTGTGATCCTAGTTGCCCTTCTGCCTTTCATATTCTTGGGATGGGTTGAAACATGGTCAAACCATGTCAAACCATTTCGAACCAACATCTAGTCATTTCGGCTTGTTATAATATCATGTTATATCAATCTACTTAACATGTGTTAAAATACCAATTGATTGTTTTGTTGATGGTCATAAATGGGGGTCAAATAGCTGAAATTCCTGGATGTTCATCCCCAGAAATATAGTATATGTTTTGAAGTTTTGACCCATTGCCAAATCATGTAAAGTTCGTAAAGTTCCAGAGTCATATCTTTCTTCCACTGGACTACCTGAGGACAACTTGAAGACCGGCCTAGCCGCTGCACAAGAAGCCAAGGGGCTCTTGAAATCTCAGGTGCTGTGTTGGCCTAGCAGTTCGTTGGGGTACTTTTAAGGACCCACAAAAGGCGGATCATTTCTTGTGACAGTGTGTTTTATATGTTTGTATTATACTAGTACATCTAGTAGCGTATAGTACATCCAGTACATTCCAGTACCATATTGAAGTAAAGGCACTGTTTGGCGTCCCTGAAGCAAAGAAAGTTCTGATGTTTGGAAAGCTTCCCTGTTGGCAATGGTGACCTGTGCCTGCACAGTTCTAGAACAGATGTTGAAGAATGTAGTTCTGACAAGAGCGGTACCTCATATTTACAACTGCACGTTTCTTTGTGGTTCCCTGTTTCACCAGTCGGGCCCGGGGCCCAGTTTTCCACAGCTGAGGGATCGAGAGTGGAGATCCCGAAGCTGCCAGTGAGACCTCTATCAGAACGACCCAATTTGGACATTCGCTGCTTGGCAGAGATGCCGCGCAGATGATGGGTTGCCTAAGGTATGGCCCCGGGACATCGTGATGGAGGGAGATGGTACATTTGACAATCTTTGGCCCTGATTTCCAGGAGTTCCTGCTGTAGCTGTCACCTTGGATGACTTCACGGTGATTGTTCATCCAATCATATCCAAAAAAACTTCACCATGGTAGACAATGAACAAATTACTGGCATTAGCCATTCATATCCAATCATATCTAATCAATTCCAAGCGTATCCAATCAAATCCAATCATGTATGCATCACCTTGGTGGTTTGAAGTATTTCATCTTCACGTGTCTCACTTGTCTAAGGCTTCGACGATATTCTGCCGGGTGAGAAGGCCGGAGATATCATGATTTTGCCTGTATCATTAGACATAGCTACGGCTTGTATGAATATATAATGCATTATTACGCAAAACACAGGTATGTAAGGTTATTGCATACAACCACATCATATGGGTATGGCTCAAAATTATTAGCCCTATAATTGGTTGGTTTATGTTCATTTACCATTAAAAATGACCATTGTTGGTACCATAATTTTGAGCCATAGCCGCCGCTCCTCGATTCTGTCCCTTCCTCGCTTGTCCTCTCGACGTCCTCGAGGTCCATTATTCCATCAGCCCTTCGGTGTTGCCGATCAACAAGCCCTTCCGTGAGTTGCAGGACTGAGAGGAACCATGGAAAATGGAGTCAATAGAGGATTTGATATGATAAAATTCGAATGTTTTTCCCCATGTTTTTAGATGAGTTTCCCAGCGAGAAAAACCTCCATTTAGAGATATTCATAGGGGATTTC
This sequence comes from Symbiodinium sp. clade C Y103, assembly GCA_003297045.1. NCBI lineage: Eukaryota > Dinophyceae > Suessiales > Symbiodiniaceae > Cladocopium > Cladocopium sp. clade C. The sequence continues at coordinate 39,477 of BGPT01001916.1, forward strand.
CCATGACCAAGACCGGAGGCTCCATTTTAAAATGTGGCAGTTGTGAGAAAACTCCAGGGCCGTTTGCTGATCTCCAACTTCCGGATGAAGTTCCAAGTGCCGAAAGGCACCTTAAAGGACAAGTTGGCTTGGCAACTTGATTGGAAATTTGGGGCCGGGCCGGGTAGGAAAAAAGGATGGAGGACTTGCTCATCATAGCTATTATAGGGGAATCTCCTATAAACGGAAGTTTTCAGCTAGGAAAATTACCGATAAATGGGAAAATCATCTATACCCTCTGGTAGACTCACAATTTGATTTACAGTTCTGAAAAAGGTGATTTTCCATAGTTTTGTTAGTTTACCAGAGGGTACTCATGATTCATATTGTATACTAGGTCCAAGCTAGGTGTTTACTTGTTTGGTTGTGTCCGGAGGTTTGCTTGCTGTCCCTAGTAGTACCGATGTAGGCCGAAGATAACAAGCAGTTGCAAGGCACACTTAGTGTGAAATACTAGATGAATGCTTTTTTTCTTAATGAGTTTTGTGTCTTTGTTACAGAGGTGGTTTCAATCAGACCCCTATGATGTGCCGGATTTGGGTAATCTACGACCCAGGCCAGCCCCTTCTCCATGGTCACTAGACCCGGGGAGCTCTGCATCTCGAGCCTCGCTTAGGGTCGCAGAAAAGCAGCTGCTGGATATCCCTTTGGGCCTCATAGAGAAGTTGGAGTATGAAGGCGTCACCTCAGAGGCGGAAAAGAAAAACATGACTCATGCGGTTGTGAGGCTTTTCTCTTAGGTGAAACAGATTTACAATGAATGATGTTAAAAATGTTGAAAGATTCACCATCAATGCTCAAGATGCAGAAACCATCGTCAGATTTACTTCCTCCTTTCGGAGGAAATCAATCGCTGTCACAAGCCGCACCCTGCACACATGAGGCGGGCGTGCAGCAATGGCGCCTCACTGTCACTACCAAGGCACTTGTGTGCTGGGAATTGCTAGGATATGGTGTGGCGATCACATTTTAAGTGTTGGGATTTGTCTGAAAATGAGGTATCCATGGGTATCCCAAAACATCCCAAAACCATGAGTTTGTTCATCATCTTCCCCAAATTTGTTCTTCTTAATTTGGGGGTTCGCCCAGCTGCACCTCCATTTGGGAGGACTTTCGCACCCTGATGATCATGGTCCCTCAAGCGAAGGACGCCCACAGTGATGCTGAAGATGGGGTCAGAGAAGCCAAGATCTTCTCATTTCGAGAGATGCCATCTATAGCTGGATGGTTTCATTGGAAAAAGACAACTCCGAAAACATGGGGAATTTTCCATTGGATTCCATTGGCATGTTTGATTTCTGCAGGGTAGAGAGTGTAGAATTCTCAATCCTGCTAAGCCGTTTCAAAAGGCGAAACCCAACCCCGGCCCCCATGTTTGATGCCTCGCATTGATGTTGGAGTCAAAAAAGACGACAACACCTTGGGACATGAAGATGTTGGCCGTTTTTTTTTCCGAACCATACCATATGTATTTTTGATTGTATCTATGTATATATCTAAAAGTAATGATATAGGTACATGTATTAGGTATACATTTATATTACGTATACATATTTCTGTATATGTGCATCATTCTCTCTTCATTTCTGATGATTCGTGATGATTCTCTATATCAGACTTGATCAAGTGCAACACATATCCAAAAATCCATAGCAGGTTGCCTCATTTTTCTCATGAATCTATATCCATCCATATCAATCCATCAATATCCATCAATCATGTTTCATGTTTTTCATGAATCCATAGTGTTGAAGTTCGGCATATCAATCCATGTCAATCCATTTCAATCCATACCCTCTGGCAAACTAACATAGCTATGGAAAATCACCATTTTTCATGGGAAAATCCACTATTTCAATGGTCATTTTCAATAGCTTTTTGTATGTTTACCAGAGGGTATCAATATCTTTCCACTTTTTCTCATCTCCATCTCAAGCCATATTTCGCCAGGACTTAGTGATGATCGAGGAGGCGGTGCTGGCCTTGAGCCAGCCAGGTGAGCAGTTTACCAAGGCAGGGTATGGGGACGAGTCATGGTCACCATCTATTGGATAGCCTCTGGTTATGACTAACATAGCCATGGAATAGCTGGCTAATTTTGGATGATTTTCCCAGCTAGAAACCTCCATTTATAGGTGATTTTCCATGGCTATGTTAAATAACCACAGGATATTTGTTTGAGGAAAAACCAGGGAACCTTTTAGGACATACCTGGAAACATGTGGAATCGGATGAGTGTAAAGTATATACACATGTTTTCCAGATGTTTGTCTATATGTTTTCTACTCTAGGTTGGGGCTTTGTTTCAAGAGTCGGACACCTCTCTGTTTCAGGGAAACCAATGGATTCTAGAAGCCTGAAGAGCTCGTACCATTTCGCAAACATGAAGAGACATGATTGCCCTCCCATTTTACGTCATGGGAGGATATGCTTCAAAATGAGGTGGACACCCTTTTTGTTTATCCACCTGAACAGCAGTTGGCAGCTGATGATTCCTGAACAGCTGTTGTACAGTGTTGAACGATCATAGATGGCAAATACAGTTCCTAGAATCTTCCACATGATTGCATATTTGGTGTACTCCATATTAACTCATATGTTTCTATATGCTATAATATCAATAATATCCTATAATTCCTATCATGACCACTCCTTCGTTGTTTCTGAGTCGTTTTGTACCCCAGGCGTTGTTTGCTTTTTCCCATGCGCCTCGGCAGAGCGTGGCGGATGGGTCAGTCGGATTCTGCCTGGGCCCTGCTGCCCTGGACTAAGGCGGCTTCCGTGGGAATTCAGCAAGATGAGGGCTGGAATTTGTACAGTCCAGGTTTTTTGGCCGCAGATTCTAATGAATTCTAAACAATTCACAAATGGTGTGTGTGCCCATTCTTTGGCCAAGGAACAGAGTTCCAGAGGATGGGCGTTGGCCAGCCAGGCTGTCCTTGGAAAATTAGTAGCTTGGAAAGCATGGTGTGATTTGATTGATGATATTTGAGGATTACTTGAAGAGATTTGATAATAGTTGATGGCATTTGATTATACATACTGATGGTTGATGAAAATTGATGCTAGTTGATGATATTATATATATGATAGTTGATGACATTGATTATACATAATGATAGTTGATGAAAGTTGATGCTAGTTGATGATATTATATATATAATAGTTGATGACATTTGATTGTACATAATGATAGTTGATGAAAGTTGATGCTAGTTGATGATACTATATGATAGTTGATTACATTTGATTACACACAATGATAGTTGATGAAGTTGATGATAGTTGATGACCATTGATGATAGTTGATGATAATTCGAGATAGCTGATGACATTTGATGATATTTGTTTTCTTGATTGATGAGAATTGATGATACTAGTTGATTATAGTTAGTTTAAGATATCTGATGACAGTTGAAGATATTCAATGATCGTTGATGACATTTGGTTATGCATGATGATAGTTGATGATATTTGATGACAGTTGATTATATTTGATTGTTCATGATTATTGTTTCATGACATTGATTATAGCTGATGATATTGTAAGAATTGTTGATGATATGTACTCGTAGTTAATGATCGTTGACTAGATTTCAATTTGGCTGTTCGGCTATGGTCTTGGATTGAAAGGGACATGAATCATTTGTGATATTGGCAAACTTGCATGCTTCAAAAACAACTTTGATGATCACTGCCGAATTTGAACCGGGCCTGGTAGTGCGGCCTTCCAATGCAGTTGATGCTTCCAGATCATCCTTCCAGATCCTTTCGGGTTTCATGCTGCAGCATGGCTAGCGTCATACCAGCGCACATGCCGTTGGTTTGTCAAGCGACTCGCACCCAGGTTCTGTCAACAGATTCTGGGCTGCAGGGTGAACTGCCAACCATGAAAGGCTGCATGACATCAAGATACGTCAAGGCAACTAATCCAAAATCCAAAGGCAGTTGGGTTTGGTTGAAAGTGGTGTACAGTACTCCCAAATTTGACGCTTCATCACCATTTTCCTCAGTGAAATAGCTAGTTGATTTGGGGTATATCATACCAATCCCCATTTTTCTGACAAACTCAGTTGAAGCCAAGTTTGGTGTACTAAGACAACTATCAGCTGTGCAGCACCTACCCAGCGGTTTTGGTCTTGCCAGCAGAGACCAGCGACGAGCAGCTGCAGCGCGTAGCTGCCTTTCGAAAGAGAGGTGGGCCAAGGGTCGTCTTGCAAGGCATGGCTGCACAATGGCACTATGACACTTGAATCATCATCATGCTCGTGTCAGTTCGTCGAAAGATGGAGTCCTGAGAGAATAATATGCTTTTATAATCTTGTGTACGTTATATATTTAATGCTTGTATAGTTATAGTTTCTACATGTTTCTACGGAATGAAAACAACACGCAAGTTGCCTCCACAATTTTCCATCCTGTCGTCAGGGCGATTGCCGACCCTCAGCTGGTGTAGTTCATCTTTCGCATCCCTGTGGCGCTGTGCGCAGCCAATGGAGGGCTTGCTAGGCGAGCGTGTCCTCTGGCGATTGGTTGTCCAGAAATGGTATAATTACATTGCTATACCACAAAGTGCGGCCATGCCAATATGGGGAAGATTATTTCAAAAAAGGACCTAACTACATCTAATCATACCTACTTTATTTTGATTCGGGTCTTTGACCATTTTTTCCCCATGTTCAGACAAAGCCAGATGCTTCCTGTATGCGGCGTTGTCGGAGGACAGCCGGAGTCGTCTGATGAGAGGATGCTAAGCGCCATCAGGCGCTGATTTTCCTGACAGCTTAGACACTAGCAGGCTGCCCAGTAAAGCTTGTTGGTGTTGTCTGTGTTAATTGTCAAATATGTTGAAACAGTCTGAACTCATGGTTTCAAGAGAAGGTCTTTAAGGAGGTGTGGGGCGAATTGGTGCTGGGTTTCTAGGTGCGGCAAAGACCAGCAATTGTTGGTGCTGGATTTGCGCCCCAGGACACTGATTGGGATATGGTGCTGAGAGGTGTGCTTTATTCTTTCTTACTGAAGCCATGACAAGGCTAGCAGCTAATGGTCGAGAACACGCAGAAATCAGCTTTTCATCATTTGTTTTCTCAGGTCCTTTAGCACAGAATTGAAAACCAGGAAGTCATTGCACCAATACTGTGCAAGCTGTCTATTGTTCTCAACTGGGGATGGCAATTTGTCAGTCTCATGTATATGACATTCACTTGCGTCGAAGGAGAATAAGAATTTAAATGTGACACTCCTTGTTCTGGGACCTCCAAGCTCTTCGAAACTGAAAGGGAAACCTTTGCGACGGGAGAGCATACTTTTGGTACGCACCGTACGCAGCCATCTGGCAGGAAAGCAGCATATGCTAACAAATGCAATGGTGGTGGCTTTGAAAGCTGGGACCTTGAAATATACAGCAGCTGCACTATCAGTCTGGTGGGTTTTGTTTTGATCAATGTCCTCCTGTGCCATAGGGCCTGGTAGGGGGAAGATGCCTTGGCAAACTGCATGGGGCTGCAACCCACATTTTTGTGTCATGTGCACGCTGCTTGTATCCGCTTCTTCTGTCAGACTATGATGGCTGTCGCTTGGTTTTCGGCAACATTGACAATGTTCATGGAGTTCGATGCTTGTCAGCAACGATGTGAATCCCATATAGAAGTTGGAACTGTTTACACAAGCGGGCGTAATGCGGCATTCGTGCAAATAGGCTACTAGTGCAAAGCTTGTAGTTGCATTACAGACGTAACACACATCTATTTTAAATTTGGATCTAAGACAAACAAAAGATAATTAGTTCTTCTTTGGTCACCATTTTCCCACTGGTCTTTCCGACGAGATTGGGAAGGGTGTTGGGAAGGCTCAGGTACATTGTGAACCCCCGGATTGTGATCGTAATGATCATGGGATAATAGCAGCTGATTTTGTGACATTTAGCATGGATCCAGATAAAGCGTTTAAGATTGGCAGTGGCATGAATAAGTTTCCGTCTGGTTGTCATGTCAATGATGCATTGATGCAGATGATCATCCATGGAGTCAACAAACCATTTTGATAGTCGTGTAATTTCGCTTGTTCAAAATCATTTATTTCAGCCCCAAGTTGGATGGTACTTATAAGGCCACTGTTATATGCAAGATCATCAATATCCCAATCAGACAATATAAGGATCTCAGTCAAGTATCCTAAGCAATCATGTTTGGTAAACATCATACATGAATTTGCGCATTTTGGAGCAGACATTTCGGGCACGCTTCTGGCACCAGGAGATGCTTGGAAGAAGATGGGGCAGGCTGTTACTGGCCTCAGCAACGATGAGGCGCGACGCCGACGATGTTTGTGAGTCACGGCAGGTAGCCAATGATGGCACTGATGGCAATCATAGCTACTATATCATCATAGTAACGTCATAGTAATACATTTGTCGTACTTCTTGAAACAATGGCTGGTTGTCATTTATGATGCGATTATCATCGTCATCATGGCCAGAATTGCTTCAGCTTCATAATTTGCTTCATGGTTTTTTATCACCATGGCTTCCAGCGTCGTCATGAGAAAATGTTGAAGATCTATGCTGAAGTGTTCGAAGCCGTTGCCAAGCTCGTCCCAACCAATCTGAATCAATCTCACCAAAGAGGTTTGGTGACCCATCAACTAAATTTTTGATAAATTTTGATTTTCTGGTATCATCGCAGGTCGGATCCTGGTTCAAAGATGTTGCGAACTCTGGCTGGTAACTTGGCAGAATTCAGAACATTGTTGCGATGGGACATGTTGGGGATGCACGTGTGTGTTGAGCGGCTAAGTGATGCTTAGTCCGAATTCTCTCGATTTGTTTGGTTGCTGCTGGCTGCCGCTTCCTATTCCCCATGGCACATGGGGCCACTCCAACGGAACCGAATGGCAACGTCTCAGGTACGACATCATGGGTGCCATTTTTCAGTGTGCAAACATGGTCATCCATGAGATTGAGACCTGACGGCAGCAATGTCATGCTTGTGACGTGACCAGCAGTGCCATGCTTTTGACTTAGTTGTTGTGCAGCAACTGCTGCAGCAACTGCCGAGCCCAGGACGTCTTGAAATGCAACGTGCTCATCCATTGTTCCGATGGTTGGGACCGCACTGCACAAGTCAGCTCAGCCCGGAGCCCCGCCCCGGATCGCCCCGAGAGGGGTCAAGTTGCAGGCCTCATTTCCTACCGATTGGATCTGATTGGTTGGATTGGGATTTGACATTATTTAGCACTATAATATATATATATATACATATTCAACTCAGGTACCCAACTTGTAGGGGTTTGGCTCAGACATGGGGGAGCCTAGAAAATTTGATGAACACATTTCCCTTTTCCTATGCAAAAAGTTTTTGTGCCATATAGAGTGGCATTTCTGATCTGAATTCCGCGCCATGCCCCCATTGTCAAAACTTCAGGTGGCAATGCTTTGTATGGATCCACACTACCGCACCTTGCGCGGCTTGCTGCTCTTGATCCAAAAGGACGCATCGTTAGGACGTTGTTGGGACACACTTCGGCGCAAATGTTGGTAGCTCCTTTTGAAGACATTTGATGTTTATTGATCGTGTTGGATGTTTTTATGATGTTTGAATGTGCATCAAGGAACAACGGAGGGTTGGCAGTCCAGATCCTTGGATGTGGCAGGAGTTCTGTTCTTTTGGCCATCGGTTTCGCACGCGACTAGCAAATGGTGAGAAGCCCACCAGCGAGTGACATGGCAGCAGTGACCAGCGTTTGCCATCCCTCTTTGAAACAGTGAAACGGTGTTCTCAGTTTTTGGGAGCCCTCACGCGAACTATAGAAAATATGCGTTGAAGGAATGTGATCTATTTGGACGTGTTTGGAAGATTGTGTGCGTTATAGAATGTCTAGTCAATGGTCCCTGACTGGTGATGTTGGCGTCTTGCAACAAAGCGTATGTATATTGGGGTGTAATCTGAAGTAGGAGGATCACGTTATCCCCTTTTGGACCCCACAATTGTATGATATACCAGCTGGACCGTGACCCTAGAGCAAGTGCTTCCAAGTATATATCAATCAGGTTCGGGCCAAAAGACTCAAGGCTTTGCAAGCATTTGACATTTCTTGCTGGGCCCACTGTTCGTTAATGATGGCAAGGTTTGTCGCAGTACAGGAACCCCAAAAACGGATAGAACAGTATTTCGAGATGGTATAGATGATGTCTGCCCCAACATAATTTCCAGGTACTGAACTTTGTACTGGGGGTTGCTACTTAGGTACAGTCCCATCTTTTTGCAATGGTTGGAGTGCGCAACTTGGCTGCCACAGATTGGCCAATGGCAATGGAGGGGCCCTGGGAGGTGGCGGGCGGTTTACTGGTGAGAGAGTCAGGGAAGCAATCTGTTGCGCCACACTAGGCTTCTTTGAAGTGTTGCAATTAGCATTGAAAGTCCGTTTCTTCTTAAATCTGATTGACTTGTGAATCATGATGAATCATTTACAATGTACCTCAACTTCGACCCTGGTGTGTGCGCTTGGCTGGACAGCAAATGTCTTGGTGGAGTCGCTCTGAAACCTACTTGAGAGTCTACTTGTAGTGCCATGTCTAGTCTGGGTGAAAATGTAATGCGTATTCATTCGAATCGCTCGCAGAAATGGTCTTTCTGCCGGAAGGACGAAACCTTTTGAATCGAGCTTCAAAGACGCAGACAACAATTGAAGGGGTCACTAGGTCACATTCTCCAGGAGCATCAGGTTACACTTTCTGTCAGGCAAAGGATTCTCCAAGCTTCAGCAATTTCACGGCAACGCCTCGCAATGGATATGTAGCAGGTATATATGGTCCCGGCATCTCCCGGCCAAGCATGCCGGCCTGGTACAGTATCACCTGCATCTACATGCTCCATACAGGCTTCACTACTTATTATATACCCCCCACCCATCCCGCAGGGGGGGAGTTGGGGCAAGCTACACCCTGCGTACTACATACAGCCTATATACGGTCGATATGCTCGAATCGTGTCTATCACCGGGCAGGGGAGTGCTGGCTGTACGCATATACACAGTGTTACACACACTTTGCGCTGCAATTCCCATCCAGGGGACCGCGGAAAAACCATTTCGGTCAGGGACGTGGTCTCAACCAAGAGAAACTACAGTCAAACCAACTGGCGATTTGATTATCATAGCTTCTTTCCCTACAGATCCCTACAGTATATTTTTAAGCATTCAGCATGGCTCCTGTCACCATCAAACATGTTCCCTGCAACCCTGACGTTTCCCCGTGCTGATCCCACATGTCCTTTGACATACTTAAATCCCTAACTTTCCAAAACAAACAAACTCTAAAACAATGAAACCCTAAATCTTAAAACCCTAATTCCTGAAACCTAAAGTCACAATCGCTGCGCATAGCCAGTGTTTTCGTTCATCCTATTGTGACAAGTATATATATGATATTGCTTGGGTGTGTTGTTTGGATATGGGCGAACATGTTTTTTTTGTGAAACAGCAGCGTGAGGTTCATCAGATGACGCAGCAATTCCCCACGGCGTTCGAGTTCACCTCCAGCCTGCTGCTACATTTGGGCCGTGAGGTCTTAACGAAGCTGGGACATGGCCAGATCTGCACAGTACACATAGGGTTTCCATGTGTTCGGTATGTCTAGATGTATATGATACCTCTAATATATCATAGAGAGAGAGAGAGACAGAGAAAGATTAAGTCATAATATATATATATATATATATTTAATATACATGCATAGGTATGCATCACTATGGTTCAACATATTTAAGTTTTCCTTGTGGTGGAAATTCTCCAAGTTGCTTTCAGTTCAAGCCATTTCTCATCCCTGGTGGTATTGGTGGCCACAGCGTTGAGGAATCGATGGGGAACTTTTCTGGGAGACTGCGAACGGGAGCGGAGCAAGGCAGTCGGCCTGATCTGATCGGTGGCAAAAAGATGCAAACAAACATTACTGATTTAGTGGGGCAAGCATGGGAATATATTCGGAATATATGACGATATGTGGGACATTTTGTTGGGGTCTTTTTTGTGGACACATGTCACCCGATTTTTTCTAGTGGAGGTAGTTGCAGGGGATCGTTGTGTAAGGGAGAGCAAACTCTGTACGATGGAGTGGCTACTTGATAGGACTTTTCCAGAGAAACTCAGAAGGCTTGCTTGTAAAAAGTTGTAATCAATTCTCAGTTCGCACGGATGTGAACCAAGTACTTCATACTTCACTTCCGCAATGATAGGTACTCCCATAGATATGTGACATACACCCAGTGACCACCCCACTCCGACAGTCGGTTTCTTTTCTTTTCTCCCCAGCAGGTGAGACCCGAGACTCTTTCATTCTGGTCGACTCTCCTCGCAGGACCTGTTGCCAGTGACATTAAGTGACATTGGATTTGGATTGGAGTGGAGTGTGTGTGGTGACTTCAATCATTATTTAAAGGATCCTACCTTATGAATCCTCATAATACCTCATGTTCTTGAGTCAGCTCATTTGTCAGGCTACACATTTGTTAGCTAGGGATTCTCGAAGACTGGTGCTGACTGTGTCCGAGAAAATTGATTCCTGTTTTGACCTGGAGTTGGCAACAGATTTCACAGAGAGCCCAAAGATCATCGCACCTTTTGCCCTGTGCAAAGATAGATAAAGATGATGAATCTACGAGCTCAGTGGTAGAGTTTTTCCGTGGGTTCATCAATGAGGCTTTAATATGTTTTAATATGTTTTAAATATATATATATATATATTAAATTGTTTTAATTTGTTTTATGTTTTAATCAATACTCCATACACCTCCAAGCATGGCGCGTTCCGATTTTTCCAGGACCATCGGCTGAATTCCTGAATTCCAGGTGCCTTGGCCACAGTGAGATCACGGCCATGGCTCATCCAACTGCTCACCAGGTACGTTGCTACCACGGAGACGTTGAGACCGAGCCCCAGTCAGGCGCCAGTCCACAATAATTCACTAGAAATTGGTTTGCCCTATGCCAAAACAGGCTACAAGATGTTTCTGGAGATGGGTCGTGGGGTTCTTTGGGTTTTAGATGGTTTTGCTTAGTTGTGGTATGTCTTGGTCGGTGATTCTTCTTCATGATACAAAACTAGACCAGTCCTGAACAAGATGAACTGCAACAAAGAAACATCATGAAAAAGTCAATGTCTCACTGCCTGCCAGGTCAACTTGAAAGTTTGGGAGGCTGGGTCAGCAACAGGCAGCAATAGACCTATTATATAACATTTGAAATCCCTTTACTTGACCACGTTGGAACCCTTTCCAGAGGGATAGTGAATGTTTGTCATGAATTCTTGGATGGATCAAAGCCTACGATATCATGATTTGCTCCATTTTTTTCGGATGAACGTGCCTTGTACCACCACAGCCGTGGCCAGCTCATGTTTTTGCAGGGGATTTCCATTCTTGAAACTCATAGTGCTAAGAGTCTCCCATGGTGCCATAGACTGATGAGTTGGTATCCTCTGAACGTAGCCCCAGCATGGTCCGCTTGTGCCAGGAGTATTGGTTCCGCTTCCGCATTCATCCCCGTGATGAGCTCACTGAGCGGATCGTGGGTCCGTAATCAGCACGGATAGCACGGCAACAATGGCAGGGGCTGGAAACTGGACCACAGAGGCTATAGATGGCTATGGCTGTAGACGGCTATAAAATGCTATGAATCGATGAAGTCGATCTAGATGTCGATGGTTTAAGAGAAATTGCAGGTTGAAAGAGTTGACCTTGTTTTTTTGTAAGATTTGGTGAAGATTTGGTGAAGATGTCTCATTCACTCCTGAAAAGAGTTGGACAAATTGGATCAGTGAAGTGTTTTGAACTTGGTCCAGATGATCGATGTCAATCCTGAGTGTGCTGCAGAGTTCTCTATGCATGCACAGGGACAGTTTCTGCCCTCGCCAAGCCATTGGGAGCTGGTGTTTCCTCAGATTTCAGGAGTCAATAGGCTTTTCGCACCATGAGACAGCATTGAAAACCGCCTGTCTGAGCAAATGCTCCTGGATTCAGATCCTGAATCATCTGAATCGCTGACCTCATTGGTTCCAAAAAAAGCATAAAAAAGCTGCAACCGGCCGCTTTAAATGATCCAGTGTGGTTAAGGGAAGCAACGACAAACACATGGCGCAGCATAGCTCGGTCACGGGATCCAAACGGCATGCCTTTTGTCCCCTAGTACCCCAAGAACCCTAAGTACTGTCATATGATGGCATATTGCGTATATCGTCATTGATGTTCATTCATGCATATATATGACTATATAATTTGACATACCCAAAGATGCTCAAGGAATATAGACATCATATGACGTGATCATATGCTCTAGATCTACATTGTACATCATATGTACATCATATAGATGTCAAGCGTCTCTTGATGCTGAAAGACTGCGTCAGCCATTGGGCCTTGCGGACTCAGGTCTGTGTCGCTGGTTCGCCGCCTGCCTTTTTTTGCGCAGCAGCTGACGAGTGAAAAAGTGAGCGCTTACGTTTTGTCTTTGTGGATTGTTTACACTCTGGCAATTTAACAGAACTACGGAGAATATCGGAAAATCATCATTTTTATGCACTCGGCAATGTGTTTCAGATTTATAATAGTCATTAGATAAATCCAACCAGTGCTGAGTCCCTGCAGTATCCAAAGTTCTAAAGCTGTCATACCTAATCCACGCGTATTGTACTTGTACGCAGAACGGTTGGATGATTTGCTGGACTGGAGCAATCTGATCTCCTTTCGCCTGCTTCCTGTCTACCGTAGAGAATTGGTGCGGCTTCTATGTTGATTTGGCAGAAAAAACACGAGTCTTTGTACTTCCCAGAGGGAACTTTGCAGTTCGAGGTCATGTCAGTTTGGCAGTTATTTTCTTCAGTGAGCTTGTTGTTTTGCCTCCGGAAGGATTATCTTATGCGTACCAGCATATACCTTGGCTTTGTGTGGAACTGAACATAGGATACCCCTCAATGCCCTGGTTAAGCACCCTTTCAGAATGATTTCCCCCCGATCGCCATTAATTGGAGGTGTACCGACCCCGATCTAGTCCCATATACGTGACATGATGCATGTGATCAAGCAGCCAGGACAAGCGGTTTCTCTATGTGGTGATGGAGCGAGTGAAGGGGGGTGAACTTTTTGAGGCAACACAATCAATTGCTGCTGTCCTATTTGAATGTCTATACATGTCTATACTGTAACATTGATTTAGGCTCGTTCAATGTTCGGCCAAAGGATGCTTCACAAGGACGAATCGGCCTTAAGCTATCGTTATAAATCTGTCTATATAGAAATATATATATATATATAAATATTGTATAATACTATTATGAATAATATACCCATGGAACACACGATGTAGCAGCTTAGCATTGGCTTGTTTGGAAACAAGAATCGTCAGTGGTGGCTTCGGGCTGCCTTGAAAGCCAGGCTTTGAAGTCTGAGCTGGCTGTCATCATTGAACAGGCGCAGCTCGCAGCGCCCCCACGCCTGTCTGGGGACGACGATCGGTAGATCATGGTAGATCATGTGGTGAAACCAATGCCAAAAACAACTACCATGATTGAAATTCCAAGCATCTTCTGGTGAGTCATTGAGGATATTTGGGGAGGGTTTGTGTGACTGGGTTCACCACATAAACATTGCAGTTTCTGTGTCTACTAGTCTACAAGGCTTCCAGGAATGGTTGCGAAGACCAGACTGGCCAGACATGCTTGAGTTTTGATTGACCGCTCTGCAATCACTCAGTTATCTTTTAAAAGTATGCAAAGCACATGCGAGAACGATTGATTCAACCAACTTCAAAGATGTACGGCCGTGAACTTCAGAATAAACCTCGAACTAGGAATGATTTGCCCAGCCCATTTCTGGTATAGCAAGTCATTCTTACCTGTAAGAGTTTTGGCTTAATCCCACATGAAAAGACAGGATGTGGCCAGAGTCGGATTGCAGCTCATGAAGGCGGAGTCTGCGGACCGGTGCCCGCAGCTGGGAGTTTTTTGGAGCTCATTTGGGAAAACTAATTTAGACCGAGAAAACCCATGGTTTCCCTAGGAAATGAACTACAAATGGTGGCTTTCCCACACCTTTGTTTGTCTGCGGGAGGGTACCCTGAAATTTAATGGTTGTTTTGGGGGGGATCCCCCATTTTCAGACACACCTGTGTCAATTTTGCAAAATGAAAAAACATTGGGTATGCAATGGGTATGCCTGAAATATCTTCAGCCATATTCATGGGGGCAATTATTGTTTCAAAACATTGACATTCCCAATCTTTGACAAAAACGTTGGGATTTCACGAGCAAGGTTGGGGAGAGTGACGCATGAGATGCTATACTGCTTTGGTCCTAGACTGCACCCATGTCAGGCCCTGGATTATATCCATGGCTGCAACATTGTGCACCGAGACATTAAGGTTGGTTTGCCGGGGAGTGGTTTACAATGCCGACCAGAATTTGGCTTGGCGAGGATTGAAGGTCTGGAAATTCTTGAAAGAACTGTTGTATCGAATTGGTTCGAATGAAGCTATTGTGCCACATATCGATATCCATTTAGGGTTGCACTTTGCGAACTGCGCCAGGCACAAAATATCCTTCTCACTGAGCCCCCGATACTGCCGGGCAGGGTCCATTGACCCAGTGGATCAAAGAGTGGATCGATACGTGTAGCATTCCCACCTGCCGGGAGGTCTTGGATATTCTTTGACCTGGAATCACTTGGAGTATTATGGATTGGATAGCCCCAAAATAGCCCCAAAATCGCTCTTTGAAGGTGAACCCTCTCAGCATCAGGAGGTTTTTTTATTGATCTTGATGCACCGCTTCAAGCCGGTGGCAGCTTTCCGAGGCTCTACAGAACGCCGTCACCTCCTCAGTTCCGGCCAGGTTTGATAGAATGATATATACATAACTATACATATATAATATATATATATATATATATTGTAGAGATTTGTAGAGTAGAGAGGCACTGCTGTCTCAATCAACAGTTTTCTGTTTGTTTTTGTTCTGTTTGTTGTTTGTCTGGTTCTTTTGGTGCAGTGCAATGCTGTGACTCCAAGAATCGAGGTGTGTCTTGTTGAATTTCCATGAAATTCCTAGCTACACAGATCCTTTGTTGGAATGGCAATGGGCCACCTCTGAGAGGACATCAAGTTGATTGACTTCGGCCTTTCAGCGAAGCTTCCTCGGGACTTCTCGCTTGCCGGTACTCAGCTTTGTAGTATTTAGTACTTCAATATATTTTTGGTGGGCGTGTTTGCAGAAAAAATGGGGCAGCTGTGGTGAACTACATTTAAAGAGGCTTGTGAGAAACCCAGAGCAACTTTGTGATGAATTGGAAGAGTTTGTGAGAAGCCATGAGTCGCAATAGTCAAAGCTCACAAAAAACAAATAGGAGGCTTGGAGACCACAGTGGGCCCCTGATTCGAATTGCAAAGTTGAAAATTGACCTGGTTTATGCTGCATGTAATTATCTGCAGTATCTGTAGTTAATGGAGGTTATAAACCACTTTAGCCAAGTATGGGGCGCCACCTTGTGGAATCTCCCCGAAGATCAGCAACTTATGACGAAACTGCCGTGTGGTCGGAGTAAACAGCCAGGAGTGTTGGCGGCAGCAAGATCGTGCATTTGACACCATCTGCGGGTCGCCATGACAAAATTTCTTGCCTGGCATCAAATGATTTAATTTCATACTATTTAAACTTTTTGATGTCATTCTCCAAAGAAGAATCAGAAACACCACCATGCTCTGAACATGTCTGAACTGCACAACTGGGTACCGGCCCAACTGGGTACCGGCCAGTGGCCGGTTTTTTGAAACGTCCGCGCCAGAACTCCGGCCTGTTGTGCACCAGAAATCTGGGCCACCCAGGAGTGGGATGGTTGGGGATGCAGATGACAGGATAGGGGCGTTGATCCCAAGTGTCGAGTATTCGTGGAACGGCTCCTGTTCGAAGGAGAAAGCTATTCCACTTTGGCGGAAACGATGGGGAATGAGGCAGTCGTGGGGACTGTGGGGACGGAGAAGCCAAGGTGCCACCTGAACATGCTCTAGGCATTTGTAACACATGAAAATTCATATTCAGATCTATGAAGAGAAAAGAACCTTGAATGGAAATTAAACTGCTTCCAAGGGATCGCGAACATGCACCCCTGCAGTTTGATGGAGTTTGGGGATCTATTTGCTATAGCCGAGGGGACAGGGGGATGACTAACAGGCTCCATAAACGGATGCGCAACAAGTTCTCTTGGCAATTGATTGGTCAATATTGGACAAATCGACTCTCCCTCCTGTCGAAATCCACATTTCAGGGTGAACTCTGATGTACTGGAATGTACTGGGACAGTCCGTGCAGTTAGCATCCAAGGTTTGTAGAAATGGGCAACTAAAATAGTCGGAGGAAACCATTTACGATCACGTCACTTAGAGAAGACTAGCTATCTATATCGAATTATCCATTGAACATGTCAATGGATATTAGTTCAAGTAGAAAACTTACCTATAGGATCTTGCACCAGCAAAGATTCAGGGATTCCTTTTAAAAGATTCCCTGCATCAGTTTCTTTTTTTCCTCGGATGTTCCAGCAGCACCAGCATTCAGCTTTTAGAGGCATCAGGGAGCCGGGCTCAAGGTCCCCCGCGCGATCCATGGCGTTGTCAAATCCCAAATCGCCAGGCGCCGGCGTTGAAAGAAGAGAATGAACAGTGTTCAAAACCCCTGTTGGTTGATGATTATAGGGGATTATACTACCAAACATATTGGGGATAGTAGTAATCCAATAGGGGAATCTGGAAGATCTTGTTCGAAAGACATGATTCAGATGGAATCTATGTCAGTTTTCAGATGTGTTTTTGGAATGTTTAAACGTGTTTTCCATGATTTTTATATGTTGTTCATCATGAGTTACAGATACTTGTTGCAAGATGTTGAAAGCATATGCTCATCCTCAGGATGATTGCGAATCAAAAGACAGAAAACCACATTCAATGATATTAAATTATTATATTCCATAGAATTCAATAATATACAATATATACATAATGTGTGGAATTGATCTATAAGTTCTTTCATGGACTGTACAAAAAGGTGGAATTGATCTGTAAGTTCTTTCATGGACTGTACAAAAAGGATGGCCATCGTTGTGTCAACATCACCTCTGGTTTTCTGTTTTAGTAAGTATATGATCATTTGGCTAAAGAAATTGCGAAAGTAATATGTGGCTTTGTGCTTTGGAAATTGTGAGACCAACTTTTCTGGAAAGTTGTCCAAGAGTTCTGCGAAGGTAGTGCCGAAAGTACAGAAGACAACTACTTTATCATCATTCCGTGCAGTTTCCACAATTCGTGCAATTTCCATGTGTGCCTTTTCCATTGAGGCTGTTTTCATGCAGTGTATATTTCTTTCAGGAATAAGAAAGTAGGATACCGTATTTGCGCGAAAAATAAAACAAGAGTTTGCCAACACTTTGGCCAAGAATGACCGTTTGAGAATGAACAAAACGCCCAAACACACACATATATATAATATATCATATACAATGTAATATAAATATATGATATATATAATATAACACAATATAATTCAAGAATTAATGCACTATAATATGATATATATAATGTAATTTAAAACATATAGTTGTGTCTAATATAGTATAACATATTTTAGTATGATATCACATGATATTGATAATATAATAATGTAATGAATATTTCTAATACGACATCATACAAAAAGAAATACAATGTAATACACTATAATATGTGATATTTAAGTACACTATGCTATATTACATAGTTCAGTATCATTCAATAAAGTATAATCTATATAATACAATTCAATGTAAGATACGCAATATGCTACAATTTAATGGGATATAATACAATATAGTTTGACATTCTATAATTCTATAGTATTTAAAACATAATATTGTAATATCATATAAAACCATACAATACGTATATAACATAGGATTGCAATACCCCCGCCTATTCGTTTAGTCTTCCATGATCCCTGATAAGCAATTTTTGGCTTTCAGTCGAAAAACGAGAAGAGGAAAAAACGATATCGTTGGTTATGTGAATGATGTGTGTCCAGACTCTTGAAATACAATGTTCTTGATATGTCCATCGTTCTGCAGCTATTTAATGCTTTTGGTCTCTTCCTTGCATTGTTGTTGTAATGGCGCGCCAACGAATGCGTGTCAGATTCTGCACGAGGAAGGTGGCTGCAGGTGGTCACTACCGTACTTTTTGATTATTGCAGCCATTTCCAGAAAAAGAGGAACACACACAGCATCCGCGAACGATAACAAAATGATAACGAAAACGATGACTTATGGCATCAAAAATGGTCCGTGTGTTAGACACTGCCCATTATTGCCTTTTCTTTTCATTTTCCTTTCCTTTTCCCTTTCCTTTTTCTCTCCCTTTCCTTTCATTTTTCCTTTCCCTTCCTTTACTCTTCCTTTTCCTCGCTTATATGAATTGTTTGATCAAGGTGTGAAGCCAGCGCTTCCGGAAACGAGAAGAGGAGAAAAAAACGATAACGTGGGGAAAAAACCGTTTGAAAGGGCTCGGTTTTTTTCAAAGCCCCATATGATACAATGTCAAATGATCATTTGCGTGCACGAAACCCTAAACTCACGCACGTGGGTTTCTCCATGGGATTCCATGGGTTTCTCTTTTGGAAGATGATCACTGGGGGTTGCTCCCAGGCCCCCCCCCCAATCAAAGTTGGTTTGTAAGTAGGTTAACTAGGACATATGGTAGATATATGAACTATCTATACTTGGGGTTACAAACCAACTCGCACATGGGGGTGGGTCGTCCAGAAAGATGTCCTACTGGGCCATTTCGTTCTGAATTTCGCTGAGGGCAAGGCCGATGTGCTGCACCGCGAGTGGGTTTCGCCAGCGTGGGTTCAATGGGTCATCCGGACACCGTGGCTGGAGGTTTTTGTTGGTGACAGGTTAAGTCCCTGCCATGGATTTACTATGACTTATTAATATGTATTCCAAATGCATCCCTTATTCCTTGTTTTTCCTGCGGGATCATTTGAGTGGCTTGACTGAAAAAGTCCTTTCAGCAGATGTTAGAGTCCATTTGCTGGAATGCTTGCGTGGCTCATAAAAGCTTTTATTCTGACATTGTGTCTTGACAGTTGTTACACCCAAGTGAGCTCCAAGATGCAAAGTTCATGAAAGACCGGCTAGGATAGGAACTTGAGAGGCACGGATCGTCATTCCACTCATCATTGTCTGGGGTTCTTTTTTTTTTGCTCTGCACGCCCAGCGCTTCCTCCTCCTCCTCCTCTTCCTCCTCCCTCACACAAAACAACTTACCCACACAACTTACTCTCACACAACTTACTCTCACACAACTCTTCCACAACTTACATTTACACGACAACTCTTTCACAAACAACTTACTCTTGAACAACTTACTCATACACAACTCTTCTACAACTTACAAGGACACAACAACTTTTTCACACACAAATTACCCACATACAACTTACTTTCACACGATCTTACTCATTCACAACTCTCCACAACTTACACTTACAGCACAACTCTTTTACACAACAACTTAGCTACACACAACTTACTGTCACACAACTCACTCATATGCACGACTCTTCCACAACTTACACTTACACAACAACTCTTTCACACACACAACCTACCCACACACACACACACACAACTTACGGCACTGGGCCGGCTCTGGTGGCGGCCTTGGTCGGCCTTGGTCGCCGGGACGCCGCGCCTCTTTTGCGCGGCAGGCGTGGCACTTGGTGATGTTTGCCTTCCCTTTGTGTGGCAGGCGTGGCACTTCGCGACATCTGCCTTACTTTTGTGTGGCAGGTGGTGGGGCACTTAGGGCACTCTTGCACACACAACCTAGTCACACACACACACACAACTCTTTGACACACACACACACACACAGCACTTTCACACACAACTCTTTGTCCGATTGTCACACACAAGTCTTTCACACACAGCACATCTACATACAACTTACATACAGATTTGTCACACACAGCCTTTTGACACACAACTCTTCTGCTTTCACGCACAACTTTGTCACACACAGCGCTGTCACACACAAGTTCTTGAACACAATCTTTCTTCCATCATGTCCTTTCTCTTTCATGCCTTTACCATCTCATTTTAACATCTGTTTGGTGTTTCTTGGAAGAGGTTGACATGTCGGGTTATCCGGTCCTTCAATTTTTGGATAGCTGCTGGACCAGCTCTTGAACAAATTGTATTTTGGAGGTTTTGTTGCCACTGTGTGTTGATCACCACAGACCTGTTTGGACGCTACAATCCAGGAGATGTGCAATGCACCTTGTGTCCACATGTTGAAGAACGGCTCGTGTCACTTGGGCTTTGCATGCGGCTTCTGCCACTTTGTGCACGGCAAAAAGAAGAAGCTGGACAAGAGTCAACGCAGCATGTTGCAGGAGGCAGACCCAGGACTGGCCGAGCTGTCCCCAGTTCACTTTGTGTAAACTGTCGACTGTCAACGTAGGACGGTTTGCAACCAGCCAAGGGACGTTCACCAATTCTTTACCCTTGCCAGCTTTACCAATGGCTCATGGTAGGGAAAGTTGGAAAACAGATGCAGTTGCTTAGTGCATATCCAGCAGAGGTATCTCAGGTGCATTGTCGTTTCAGGACAACGGTTGGCCATCATTTTGCCTCATATCATCCAGAAGATGGCGCAGCTTGTAGATCCTGAGGTTGGCAAGTTGGTGCAAATGCTTCAGCAGCAGCTGCAGCTCGTCACCGAGTGCAGTGAAAGCAATGACAACTTCCACAAGAAGTTGCGGCAGGTGCAGATTCACCGCAGCTTGGAGCGGATGAATTGCAGTGCCTTGTTGGATCTCGCCATGTCGGCGTTGCCTGAAGACATCCTCCAGACCTTCGCAGCTGTGCAAAGCCAGATGTTTCCTTTCCTAAGTCCGGGGGAGCAGATGGTCTTGCCAGAAGGAAGCGTGCTGAAATTTTGGCTGTGAGCGAGAGCACCTCACACGTGCTGCGAATTTTGTTCCTTCCTGCCGTTGGGGTCCTGGTAAACCAGAAAGACACCAGCGACAGAGACTGAGACGATTCTTCGGAAACAACAATCAGAGAGAAGCATTGAACAAATATGAGCAAATACCTTGTATCTTGATGTCTCTTGATGTATAGTTTAGTTTAATGTTGATGCATGCTGCTCATCCATATGTGTGTATATATATATATATGAATATTACTACTCTATATAATTATTTATTGATATTGGGTAGGTATATGTGTATGTAAATGTATATGCATATTGTATATTATATATTGCATCGTAAATGTACATTCATGAAAAACGTGCATGTATACCTACGTATATTACATGTTAATGTATGTACGAAGTACTATGTGAGTTTGTTCGAAAGTGCATTTTTTTCGCGCATTGCTGAATTTGGATATCATTGATCGTTGCGCAGATACTTTCTGAAAATGTCCGTGTGAACATGAGGTAATGTAGGTATGCCGCTGTGCCTTTCTTGTTATTGGGAAACTGTTGTAGCCTGCTCGAATTGGAAATTCAATCCTTTCAACCCCATCTTTGGGCAAATAAATGGGGAAACCCATCAGCTTTTATTGTTGATTCTATACTTATATGCTATCTTACGTGCAGAGCAGAATTTCTCTTGAGACTCAGTCCAGCAGCAACACGTTAAGGGTAACAAGCACAGATGAATCAACATCTTCAGCGTAGCGATCATAGATGAAACAGCCTGTTCAGCGTAGTAGGCATATGAATGTGTCTGAAAATGGGATATACCCTGCAAAATGACCATTTAAACAGGATCAGTACCATATTTTCAGACACCCACATAGATGAAGCAACATCCAATGGATTGTTACACCGGCCACCCAATCACCTCATTTTAATCCATTGTTTACAATGCCAAGGCTTGTAGTTTCAGAGAAGGTCAAGTCTTGTTGAGCCCAGATGTTTCTGTAGCTACTTGTATTTGCTGCAATATGCATGTATTATTGTATCTATAACGATGAATATTTTGACGTACGGACGGGTATACGTGTGTATATATATATATATTGATATCTACACGTATATCTTGACGTATGTGAATATGTATATGTATGTATTGCATATATACATACGAACGTATGTATGTGCAAATACTGGAATATCTATATATGCACAATATGATGTAATATGCAAATCTACATGTACGTATCAAGAGATACTTTCACGTTTACAATGATGAAAGACACCGCTGCTGGAATTGATGCGCGGTTCATCGGATATCAAAGCTTGAGGATAAAACATGAAAAGGCTGGTGTGCCAGCGGGTGTTTTCGCGCTGGAAACCTTCACGAATACCCTGGTGGTATAATTTTGTAGATATCTTTTTTAATACGCTTCAGACTTTGCTGTTTGTTATCGACTGTTCTTTGCTACTTGCATGCTGTGCTTATGGCAAGCATCCCTTCACTCACAAATGCGATGTGTCTTTCTCGGGAGGGAATTCATGATTATCAAAAAACAATCAAAGAAAGCTTTCCGTGCCGCTGCTCTCTGAAGCGTTGTTCCCCAATCAAGCTCAATTTTGGGTTCAGGGAATGCTGCTCTGCAGCAGTAATTAAAGAGATGCAAAGAGTGAAATCCGTGTTCGCTGCAGATCAGAGGTGACAGGGTCCGTGCATATTTTTTTGAGGGTGTTTTGAACATGACTTTGCGTTGGTTAAGTTGTGGCTGAATAGTGGGATATCCAAGAGGGATGCTGATGTTTATGCAGGACAATATTATATACATAATATATATATATATTCAGAGAAACAGTATGTGGCACTGGTTCAGGTGAGCTGTGACCAGGATGCCCTTGCAGATTTGTGGCCAAGCGGTGATCTCGAAAAAAAAACAACTGATGCTTCCTGTTTGACTTTAACAGGAGGCGACCCGGCCAACTTGAAGCAGAATGGCAGTTTCAGGATGCAACGGAATGAAACCCGGCCGGAGCGCTACCTTAACCGAAGACTGGTTGCGCTTGATACTGACCTTATAAATCCATACTATTGTATACTCTACATTTGGAGGAATCCTTCACTTGACTTTGTGCTGAACATGGCCAGCAAGAGACAATGAATTAAACAAATATATGAGATAAGGTACGTGGAGAAATGTGCGGTGGCAGACTTGAATAAGTATCTTGAAATATCTTGAAGTTGATGCAACATTGCAATTTTCTACAATAAGTCCCTCTCTGTACAGCATTGTGTACCATAGACCATATACAGTACGCGCATGTATGAGCACATGCCTTCTCAGGGACAACCCTTTCACTCAAGTTCTTACTTAGATTAGAATCTGGACATGTCAAACCATAGGATCCAGAATCTGATTCACCGTTTTAGGTTTCCGATAAATCAATGGTTCCTCGGGTTTGGTGGCGAAAATGAGTTCAGCTTGATGTGGGATGTCCACTTGAAAACTGGATAGTGAATGTGTGCGTGTGTGGGCGCATCCAGCACGGTTTATTAAATAAAGCGTTGATTCTAGGTTGAAAAAATTATCTTCATTGAACCTCTTGGTTCCAGTTCTCATTGCACAATCATTGCATTCTTGGTTCGGAGAAGCGTCTCTTTTTTAATTGCCGAGAAAGTGCCACTCTGCTCTCCAACTGTGCGTGTTTTTAGGCCTCGTTTTGAAGGTGTCGCCGGTGTGCGTTGCCACAGATATCCAGTCGGGCGAATTGAAGCGAGGAACCTTCCAAATCCTCCATCCTTCAGGCTGATCGGCTGATTTCCCTGTGAACCATCACAAGGTCTTGCAAAAGCATTGATACAGAAAGTTGATACAGTACCACAAATACAGTCTAAACATGTCTAAACCAACAAAAAAATGGAATCTAGCAAAAATTGATAGTTTATCAATCTCAGTATTTTTGGGGTTTTGTCTTGAACCATCAAAGTAGCAGCTATCGAAGCCTGGTTCAACAGCTGATCAGATTGGAAGTCAGCATTGCTGGAGTGTAGTTGGTTG
>BGPT01001916.1:71963-93359 GCA_003297045.1 Symbiodinium sp. clade C Y103
TCATAGTATATCATATTTATTTCATAGTATATCATAGTACATCATAGTATACGATAGTATATCATAGTATATCATAGTATATCATATTTATTTCCTAGTATATCATAGTACATCATATTATAGTATTATAGTATATCCCTCTAAACCCTAATCATTCCACTAAGCTTCCCATATGAAACCCCCGTCTTCAACGGTGGAATGTCTCCGTTTGCTTCGAGGCCACCCGACATCCATGGCTCCAAGGCTCCTCGCCCAGAAAGCGAGCGCTGCCCAAACCCATTCCCCAGGAGGCCGGGAAAAAACGTGACAAACTGCGGGGAATTCATGGGAAAATCATGGACAAATTATGAAAAATGGTGGAGAATGATGGGAAATAGTGGAACATCCACTGAATCGACTGAGATTTTCATGCTGTTTCTTCAGTTTCTTTGAAGTTTTAAGCTGCAGGTCTCTTCCAGATAAATCAATGTGTTGAAACACAGTTGGGATGGGCTACATTGCCATTCCATGTTGAAGGAGGGGATTGATACGTTGATGTTGTCCGACTGTCCTTGTTGGAAACAGGCTGGCCCTTGATTGTATCAATGGACTGATATACTTGCTCTTGGTGCTTTACCGCACAGGATGTGGACAAGAGATGCATCATGGGAAATGAGGAAAACACCTATAGCTTTGCCCCAGAATGAAGGAAATAATTCGGCAAACCCAATTTTTTAATTGTGAAAATCCAGAAATGTTCCTTTGAACCAAACCAGTGATTTGGGATGTCGAACTGAGTGATGAAAAAATTGGTAGCGACGCACTGCTTAGAGAATCTGAAGAGGTCCGTAGCAGCGCTGCTGAAGAAGCACAGGTGCCGAACGGAAAGTTTCGGAAGAAATATTGTGATCGTTTGGGAATGTTAACCCAGGATTTCAATAGTGAACCGTATAGTTCAATTTCAAACGTGGGGAGAAATTTAGATTTCACTACCTTGGGGGTATTACCCCCCAATAGTCAGTCACGGTTTATTCATTCTGGGTTGACATTATCCAAACTGGCAATGGAAAATTGCGAACATCATGATTTTTAGAATATATTGAAGAGATCATCACAGTAAGATGGGGATATCCTGAATATCCTGCCAGGTTGGAGGGCCAGGTTGGGTAAAGTCTATGGCGGAATTTGACATTCCTCAACATGATGTTGGATTTGGGCAAAATAGTTCTCTAGCTGATTGTTTCAAGTACCCTTTGGAAAACTAACACAACTATGGAAAATTACCATTTTTAATGGGACAATCCACTTTACATGGCCATTTTCAATAGCTATGTTTGTTTACCAGAGGGTATTTTCTACTTTAAACCCCACTTGGGATGCTGATCCCAACTGACTCACATTTTTCCTTCATTCACTCTCAGCCGGCCGCCAACATACACTGTTTTTATCCTTATCATCTTCATCATCAAGAATGCATCTACACATTAATATTTGTACACGTGTAATTCCGTGTCGTCTTTTCGTGCACTTGATAGATGCAGTTGTATGTATTGATATATAAGTATAGTTGTTTAAGACACCTACAACTTCATAATTATATGCAAATGCAGGTGTATAAATTGTCTTGAAGAAAGGTTTGGATTCACATTTTCCTGAATTGGTGACGTCGGTGAGGCTGCAGCAGTTGCCCCTCCTCAGAGCCCTGAGGTGCTTTTTGATGGAGATGTGACCAACCAAAGTGGGGTAATGAGATGCACAGAGGTAAAGTTCTTCGGATTTCACATTGTTTGGTTCATGAGATATCATGAGGTGTTTCCATCCAGGTACTTCAAGCATCCTTTAAAACTTAGAAGGGTCGACTGCTGGGCACTAGGTGCACAGCGAACGACTGCGAGCACTTGAGCAGGCGTCATGTTGCTGTTGCATTGCTTTGAAATCATATGAAATCATGGGAAATGCAAGTTTAGAAAGTGACTTGCAGCTACGACGAATTGTGGTGACCTCCTGGTACGAAAGACTAAATCATCGAATGGATGGTTTGGTTCTACAGAGATACCTGCATGTGCAATAATGGGAGGCAGGCCCCAATGACGTTGATACATCCTGAAATGAGAAGGGGTAGCTGTAGACGGCATGCGTCTTTCCCCGCTCTCATGGTTGGGTCCAGGCGCGAAACGATTGGGAGGAGGCTCGGGCAGATGCAGCATAAAATGCTGGGTTTTCCTTAGTTTGGAGGATAAAGGAAGAAATTCTGAGAAAAGTTTATATATATTTGCTATAGTTACATATTTTATATACAGTCGTTTATATGTTATAATAATGATAATAATAATAACAATAATAATAACAATAATAATAATGATCATAATAATAATGATAATAATAGTAATAACAATAAATATATCTTAGTTTATTATATGTTTTTTATATAGTTTTCTATATACCTTTCTGCTACAGTTCTGCAGTTCCTATCTCGGCCAGGCGTTGGAGAGCGAGGAGTCCAGCGAGTCTGAGAGCTCCGGCTGCTGAAGGACCAGTTTTTTTTAGTTTCAATGGTGAATTCATCTCATCGACGTTCATCGACCATGAGATGTTTGAGGCTTTTCCATGGGAAATTCCCATGTTTTTTAGAAGTTTTCCCCTGAATTTCTGACCATGAATCAAAACATTGATGTACTTGTCAATGCTTGTTAGGGGAAATTCCATGAAATGACAATTGCTGCCATTTGGCTCCAAGATGCTTTTAGCAAGTCACGCCATGGCGCTTTAACTACGCTCCTAGCACCTTGGCTCTGAGGATGGTGTGGGCAAGGTCTCCAGGTGTGGTTCCAAAGTAGTCCCCATGACGTTTCCACTTGTCAAAGTCAAGGAAGCTTTGCTTTGGTTTTTCAGGTCCAGCAAGCCTTGCGTAATTTTGCCGTGTGTTGTATGTATCGCGCATATTTACATCTACAATAATCTGAAACAATCATGACAAGACTCCGTGTTGGGATTAAGAGCCAATCGATTCAGCCAAGGTTTGTGGTGCAGCCTAACTGGCAATCCATGTTGGGAACTCAATGGGGTGCCCGGCAGATCCTGGCCAGTCAACGCATGAATCTTCCAAGTTATCCCAAGGTCGCAAGGTATCCGTATGCCAGGGTATCCCAAGATACCCCGTCAGTTGATGCATATGCCTTGGATCTCAAGCCGTGTTGTGTGGTAAAGGGTATTTTTCCTATAGATGCCATGCCCATGAAATGAAGGCCATGCTGATGATATTTGTCAGTTGTTGGGGACTTGAAGCATCAAATGCTCTGGAAAGGAAGATATGCGATATTCCATTCGATTTTCAGACTCTCAATCATTTTTTTGGTGTGTTTAGTCCATATCCACGAATAGCAGCACATATCTCTTCCCCGTCCAGACAAGTGCAGAATGTGAAGTTTGCGCTCAGGATGTTTGCACAATCCATTGCTTTTGACCTTTCAGACATCGTCGCTGGTTTCAAGCTGGGGCCTCAGCAGTTTGTTGGATCATGCCTTTGCCATTCGATTTCTGCACCTCGGAATCAGAGGTTTGTTGGAGTCGAACTTGTGATCTTCATCGTCACTTTGGCTGCCGCTTTCGCGTGGAGGCTCCAACCGAGCATGTTTTTTTGTGAACTTTGAAATACTTTGAAACTTGACATAGCCAAAAGCAACGGCCACACTCATGTCAGGCCAGTCATTGTTGATCGAAAGCCATTCCTTTTCAGGGCGATTCCAGCCACATCTTTCTGTTGATGTTCCCTGATCTTTGCAACTTATGTTGTTTTTTCTTGGGTCAACTCTCCCTTTCCATCGGTTGCACCCCTATGATGTTTCCAGTGCCCTGGTGCCGCCCCAGACATGTTGGTATCAAGCGTTTCCAAGCAGCCAAACTCGCATCCTCAGAGGCGTGATTGGGGAGCAGCGCTCAAGACTTCAATGTGTCCATATGTGGGTTTTCCTGAATTATGGATACCCCTATGAATGAATGGATGGTTTATAATGGAACATCGATCTTTAAATGGATGATTAGGGGGTATCCATGGCTATCCCATTTTAGGAAACCTCCATTCATAAGGAGGATTTAAGCAGCACAGATGGGGGGGTTGACCATCCAAGCACCTGGACATATATCTACCGGGGATTTCACTAACTCGAGGCCGTTCCGACTGGGCCAAGCAATGGCTCTGCCAGGAGAAGCTTCCTAAGGTCATCTTTTCAGAGTCGCTGCCACAGCTCACCTGTGAGGGACTTCCAAAGACTGTCCTCTTTCCGCAAGATTTCCAGTGTCTCTAGATGTCTCCAGTAAGGCTGAGAACCGAACATCTATGATGAGAAGCTGAATGTGTTGACTGTTTTGTGATGTTTTGTGCTTGATTATGTTTGATTGTGTTTGATTGTGTTTGATTGTGTTTGATTGTGTTTGATTGTGTTTGATTGTGTTTGATTGGGTCCCCAATTCATATGAAAGTTCCCTTTCCATCCCTTTACAATGCACCTCCTCTGAGGCGCGATGTGCACGAAGCTACGGGCTTGGAATGCAAAGAAGGCTAATGACAGTGCTCGAGAGACTTCTTGGTACAGACTATAGACTAAAGATGAGGTTTTCGAGTTTGCCTCTTGCATTTGCTGACAACAGCCTTTTGTAGCCGGTTGTATAGATACAGTAGAGTATGATATAGTTCTACATGGCCTTCCAGGTGTTTGACTATGGAGACTGAACTTATTCTCGACAAGATGGAGTTGAGCCCATTTTGATCCGAGGTTGAACCCAAAGTCCCTGGATCCCCGCCGCATTGACCTTACTCTAAACCATACCTTATACAGCCGAGTCTCCCCTCAAGAATGGACCCTAAGTTGGGAAATGTTGGAAATGTTGCACTCACTGAGGCACTGGTCAAAACCTGCAAGGAACTTCATTCAGGTCACAGTTGCCGAGGGCATTCTGTTTGCTTGATGCATGTTTTTCGCATGTGTCTCAAAGGCTTTCTTCAGAATGATGCCTTACATCATGGTTAGTGTGCAGATGACTTCAAGAGAAAAGCTTATTGACAGATTGACGTATCACCTGGGCATGGAAGAGGAACATCCACAGTAATTACCGATCTAAATCACTGCAAATCGATAAATTTCTATACAGTGTACACGACAGGCTCACGTTCGCACAGGCCTTGGCCTGCGATCTTGATGACATTGCCCTCCATGCACGAGACCCGTCCAGATCTTGGTTGTTGGATCCACATGACGCGGTTCTCCAAGATGTCCTGTTTGCGCTCAAAGCGGTTCTCCGAGAGGTATGTATATGTTATATGTGTGCACAAGCCCACGCGGTTGCACCATTTCTGCTTGACTCACAATTAGATCCAGGTGACAGTATAGTAAATGTGTTTTGAACACCTTACCAACAGGTGGGCAATGCCAACTTGCAGGCAGACTCTAAAAATATCTAAGAATGGCTCTGCTAGATATCTGGACACTGGGACACTAACACTCAGGGCTTGCTTGACACCATGCAATTCACAGAATTAGGATCACGTTGTGCAAGAGGAAGAAAGCGGGAAGCCGTTTAAACCATGTTTAAACCATGTTCTGGTTCCCAAATCATGCTTGAAACGAAATGGACACCCAGGCAGAGTACTCGCACTGTGACGCAGGCTGACGTTTTTGCGGGAACTAGTTTGGTGACTGGCGTGCAAGGTGAAATGTTGTTATTGGTCTTACTGTTTGTGACACCAAGTTGATGTTAAAATTTGGGGGTTCCATAAATGGAGGTACCCAAAAATGGAGGATTTATAGTGGACAACTGCATTAAATGGATGATTTAGGGGTACCCCCATTTTAGGAAACCTCCATTTAAAGATAATGAACCAACGACGAGTAGCAACATCTATCCTTTGTTGTTTCGAGGTGATGCAGATGTACGAGAACCTGTTAGAGACACTTGCCCAAAGAAGTATGGCTCTGCCAGAGGCCTGCTGTTGGGGCAAGAAACCCAACAGAGCAGTGAAACAAAAAACCCTGATGAGTAGTTACCATACTTACCAGGGATTCTGCTACTCTTGAAAATATTGGGAAACCATCATTATATTATGGGTGATGGACTGAATCCGCCGTTTTTGTGTGTTCAGCCGTCAAGCCAGATGCAAAGAACCTAGCTGCAGGTGGCAAATCATGCTCGGCACACCTCTGTAGATGTCTACAGCAGCCTCGCCGCTTACCTGGCACATTGCTTTGTTCAGTTCTCTTACACCAGTTCATACACAAATGAATCGAAACGAAGGCCAGCAGTTGTTGCGGCCTTCTGCAAAGAATAGCAGGAGTTTGCCCATTGGAGATGTCAGCAACACAGTGTCCCGAGGTCTACTGTGTTGTGCGAGCCAGTCGCTGTCACTTTGTGGAGAGGTTGTTGGATGACATGATTCACCAGGCAAGAGACCTCACCCTCGGGTCCCGCTGGTTCCAACCAACTCTGATGTTACGGGTGGAAAGATGGGAGTCAGTCAATAAAGCACTGAGTCTTGAAATAGGCTTGCTAGAAATTTGGGTATGCCCCCAAATCTAATGGTATATTCCCTCACCAAATGAAATGGCAACGAATTGGGGATATCCCACATTTTCAAGCAAGGTCAGTTGAAGGACTCCCATGAGACAAGCCCTTCTGCTCAGGGCGTGGCTCGACCCCTGCACTTTTATGAGAGCACTATGAAGCAGCTTGCAGGACTGAGTTGACTAGGCTACACATCGAACAGGTTCTTGATGGTACTTGACAATACGTGATACATTGGATGTTTTGGGGGAGCGACACGTAATCAGCTATGTATCACCTTGATTGATTTGAATATCGTTTGATTGCAATTGATTCCATTTGAACTGGTATTTGACTTGTTCATCCGATTTGTTGGGACTGAAATAGAGCTATGCTGATAGTAGGCAGCCAACGAATTTCGGGGATGGGATGAAGGTCGGCGGGTTGGTGGATCTAGAGGTGGTGCTTGTGCTGAAGACCTAAGAGAACGACTGAGAACGTGTATTACATATAAAATCACCCTCTGGTTATCTAAAGCAGCGAACTGGAAAAACATGGTTGTTGACTTGTTGACAGGTAAACTATAATTCGATATAATTCGATTATAAATGGGTCACTTTCCATAGCTATGGCTTTGTGAAATAACCAGAGGGTACATTGTACATACAATCACATCAAAATCAATGAAGCAAAGCCAGAATCACAGCAGCGAGGAGTAAAGAAGTACAAGCTTGCCCTGAATGAGCCTTCGCGGCAATGATATTTGGGAGAAAAGATCCAACAGCCACATGCCTGACTGTCCTTTGATGTCCTCTGTATTTTTTTCAAATACAAAATAGCCAACCCTAGGTAAAGCAACATCCATTAAAATCCTGCAAAGATAATTGTGCGGTTTACCTGTTCTATCTGTTCGGAAGATGATAAATGTTTTGTTTAATGTTTTTTGAAGTGTTTCCCTTATCTTTTGAAACCCTGACAGCAGCTACATATAACGAGGTATACGAGCGCTTGGCGAAGGATGGTTTACAACCCTCACCTGTCATGCCGGCAGATTTTGTCAACTCGCGTGTTCCATTCTTCGTTTGTCCTCTTCTTGTGTTTCTTCGATGATCTGTCTTATTTGTCTGTTTCTTGTTGTCCTATTCGATTCATGGTATTCTTCCTTTATTATATATACAGCATGTATATACTGTATATTACTGTATATATAATATTATGATTCTTGGTTTCTGTGCGGGCGCTTGATTGATTCCTTTTGTTTGTCTTGTTTGTGTATTTGTCCTTGTGCATGTCGTTGTAGTGGTTTTCATTGTTTTCAAAACAAACTGTCGTTGCTGGCTAGCCTTGACTTGATGAGTCTTGGATGACCAGGTCACACTTAGTTGCCTGATTAATTTCGCGGTCGAGGCATGGAAGTGTTCTGAATAACGATCTGCTGTATCCAGTTATGCACCGAGATCTATTCGTGCTAGACCTCCTAAAGCAAGAGATGTAATGATAGTCACTGGATCTATTCCGGTCGCCACTATCATTTTTGATGATGGAGAGATGCGGTCACGCATCGCGATGACAGCACGCTGTGATTATAAGGCTAAGATGACCACCAGATACAGCGATGAATCTCAAGCAGATTTTTTGGACATTGTGAGACGAGTATGCAATCTGCAGTGGAATCATTGAGATATTGGATCATGCGGGATCAAATTTTGTGTTGCAATTGAAGTTTGCGAGGTGGGTGAATTGCGAAGGGCAATCCACTTTTTCACTCGCCTGGACCTCAGCACTCCAAACAAACACGATCGGGCACGAATGACCAGCAGCATTTGGCTGGGACATGCTGGGACGCAGTAGCCAAAAGTTGGGGATGTCCAAGTGCATGATAGACCGTTCAAAATAGCCGATTTGTAGATCCTGTTGACCCCAGTTTTGAGCTACAACCAATCCAGACCTTGTGCTTCACTGAGTTCTCGCATCCCAGTCGACTCCATCCATCCGGGCGTGCGACGTTTTTGGAGCCGATTTCAGGGTGTTAAAGCCACCCAATCTGGACCAATGTCAACCATTTGAGTAAAATATGTTGTCGCAACTACCATCCACATGTGTCCAATTGATTTGAACTGTTTGAGCTTCGGCCCGGGTTTTTAACATAGATATGTGCCATGGTCAAAAGCTGGATTTGATTAACCAACACTTGGGCAAGGGAATATAGCCTTACTTGGGCAAGGGAATATAGCCTTTGGATCCCTTTGGATTGTCATTATGAGATGGATGACCATAACCCAGATCCCATGTTTTGACCATGGCACATATGCTCAGATGTGTATTTTTGCTGCTATGGGTGAGTTTTATGCAACACTTCGCTGCCTTTTCTGCAGGTACATGACTGTGCTCAGAGTACACAGCATGCGGCAGGCACCCAAAGAGAATTGCATTTGTTGCAGTCCTGGACAGAAAGAGATGCTCAACCCAAGCAGGGAGGTGGTGCATTGAGCAGGATTGGCCTTCCGCGATTGGCATCATCTATGACATGAAGCGTGGTTGGCTGAGTGGTGTTGCACGGGTTTACTGGAAGTATGTGAACCTTCAAATGCAGAATAACTTGGGAACAACAAAATAGATGATGTTGAATCTGCAAGCGCTTCCAACAATTAAGAATTTCATGTGAAATCATTTGGGTATGGGTCAGACTTGAGTAGCCCAATAATTGGATGATTCATATTATTATGAAACATAGACATTCCATGAAATTCCAATCTGTGTTTTTTCTATAGGGTCTTCAAATTTGACCCATTCCCATTGGTTGAGTCCTAATTCCAAGGCAAAGGCGTCCCAGTGGACACGTTGGCGCTCAATGTGGCGCTGGGTACCGGGATTGTCGCGGATCGTTTGGAGGAAGCAATTGGGCACCGTGTTTGATAGTGCTGGATAGAGGTTGAGAATGGTTGATAATGGTCAGTAGTGGTGAATAGTGGTTATAGTAGTCGTGTTAATTTGCAAGAATGGTTTGTAATCTATCATCATTCACTGTTGATAGTGGTTAAGAATGGTTAAGAATGGTTAAGAATAGTTAAGAATGGTTTGCAATGGTTAGCAATAGGAATGGTTGAGACAGTGGTTAGCAATAGGATCATTGGGGTTCCTCGAACTAGCCATGGAGGTTTATAGCTGGGAAGATCATTGAACATTTTTTTTTAGCAAGCCATGTTTGATTACCGGATGGTATTTGCAACATTTAGCGAAATGAAATAGTATTATAAGATATTATAGAATGATTATTGGGATGATGGGTCAACTATGGGACAGATAACCAACCATGATGGGATGATATAGATTTGAGATGAATGATGTGGTAAACCTTGCCATACACCACCCCCAACATCGCCATGAATGGGTCGGATTCGAACCATCCCCAATGGGTAGCTTCTGGCAATACAAATAGCTCATAGGACGAATGGGTTTGTCTGAGAATGGGACATCAAACTGGTTGATCATAGTTGATCATTATGTTTACATATTCTCCCTAGTACAATGGCTATTTGGCACGTATGCCCGTTCCAGGAGGTGGAAGCCGTGATCCAAGAGTCTCCACAGGTGGACATCGTATCGTGGGCTCCCCATTGGTTCACTTTCTGAAACCCATGCGATTCTTGGATGATTATTGATGATTTTTGATGGTTTCTGACATATTTTTTTGATGATTTTTAAATGATGTTTGATGGTTTCGAAAGATTTTTGATGATGCCAAGAGATGGTTTGGCACTTGAGGTACAACACCCTGCTGAAGGGCTATGCGCAACGAAGCGATATCATCAAAGCCCACCAGGCCCTAAGCACCATGAGCAATGGAAACCCATCGGTACCCAGTATCCCAGTATCGGAGTCCGAGTCGCGAGGGGTCATCTTGGCCAAAACCAAAGAACAGCCCTGTGAGTTTTTCTGCTCAACGCTATGACATTGAGATACATTGAGATTACATATATATTGACTTTCTAGCTGGGGTTATTCAAGCCACCAAAGTTTGTTGCGGGTTGACAGTTGCGAATACCCCTCGTCCTTATGAATATTCTGAATGCAGGTCTTTCAATCTCTGCTTCTTCGTGACTTGAAGACCGGCACCAAGAACCGAGCAATGTAGAGCCATGAAGAGCCACCATGCGGCACAGTCACAATGTCCAAGGCCAAACGCTATTACCTTCAACACCATAATGGCATGGGGTCTCAGCTTGACTCAGCTTGACTTGGTGCTGACGACTTCTTTTTGTTCAGAGCATTTAGTCTGAAAAGCTGCCGGTGTATACAATTGTCAATGGTGACAGAGGGCAATGAATTCATTCCATAGAGAAGAACTCGAGCCATCCTCCTGCGGGGACACAGGTGCACCATGGTGCACATTGGAGTCAGAATGATGAAGCACAGACATGAAACTTACAGCGAAGAGGGTGGACACGGCAAATGTCCAAGGATGCAGCCGTGCGATCCTGTGAGTTCAATCGCGCGTCGCTGCCTTGGATAAGGTTGTTAAGTGGTTGCCCAGCGTACTTCGAATTTGTTGTCTCTTAAAATATGTCGGAATCTGTTGAATATGTGCTGTATAGTGGTTAGCTCCAAAAAAAATTTACATGATCCCCGCATGATTCATGTCAGCTTCCATGTAAAACCTGTAATTAGGATGAATTGCAGATCCATTTTGAGTTTGTGTGGTTTGGCGAAGGCTTGCAAATTGCTCATGCGCACGAATTGTCTGGGAGTGACGGCATGATGCAAGCATTTTCCCTTCCAGCGGTATGGTTTCACGATGTTTCAGGCTTCCTCGAGGTTTGTACAGTTGCAAAGGAAGATGCTGAACAAACTCTTTGCAAAGCCACTACATTTCCCTTCTCCCACCTTTTCTTGCAGAAATTGGTGTCACGCGGATTCAACCCCTCCCAAAGGGACCCCTTTAATGGTAGATAGATATGGAGACAGTTAGCAAGATATATAGATATGATAGATTTTGATAGATACAACCCCGTCATCATTCCCATGATAGTGGAAAAATATGGACAAATGGAAAAGTCATAGCGTGTTCATTTCATCAGGTGGCAGCTGCTTGATGATATGGAGTGTGCTGGCTTCGCTCCAGACAGGTACTGAATTGGCTTCGCTCTGCTTCACCTGGCAAAGAGCATAAAATGTACGTATAATATTATGGGCATGATATGGTATGATTTATAGACAGCACAGTCCAGTATTACTATACTATATTATATTTAGTGAAAACGTGATTGACATACTGGAGCAAACACATTATTTTTGCACTTGTCGCTGTGCAGAAGCATGCCTGAGTTTGTCAGGTTCGCTTGTTCGATTATGGTCAAAGGGATCACCAAGTTTGGAGAAAGGGTCCGGTTCTCGGAGCATTCCACGACATTCCACGACCATGCTTCCATTTGGCCATGTCCGAGTTCCAGGCGGATGGCGAATGCTCTGCTGCCCAGGAGACCAAAATGTATGATCATTCATTCCGAATGAGCAGTCAGGACTGCATGTGGCCAGGAAGCTTACATCAAGAACGTTCTCAAACTGATCCGGAAGGCTGCGTTTGGAAATTTTCGCCACATCACGTAGGTATCTCTAGTTCGGTAGGATCCAAGAGCTTGGAAGGGGTATCAGCTGTCCGTTCCACCTCACGGGTTTCACGGGACAGTCTGAAATTGCTCCGATTCTCCTGACCATGGTTTGGAGTGCAAGGTGGCTACATCCTTTGTGCGTATCTTAGATCCTGCTCTACACATGTGGGAATGACTCACCCTGACCCAAGCGAAAGCTCCTGTCCTTAGGACAAGCCCTTCTTGAGCCAGATGTTCCACGCAGTCTTCGAGGCACTTTGTGTACCCGCGCTTGGTACCATCACAAGTACCGGCTTCAGATTTGTACGCAGACCAGCAATTAG
Organism: Symbiodinium sp. clade C Y103; assembly: GCA_003297045.1. NCBI lineage: Eukaryota > Dinophyceae > Suessiales > Symbiodiniaceae > Cladocopium > Cladocopium sp. clade C. The sequence goes on from BGPT01001916.1 coordinate 84,409, forward strand.
ATTGGCATTGTCGCGGAGGCCTGTGGTGATGTTCCTGCTCTTGCACAGGAGGTCCAGTTGCAGCCAGTCCAAGAGGATGATGAATTCCTTTGCTTCTAGGCATCCAGAAAACATCCATTACTAGAGCATAATTAGCATCGCCGAAAACAGCAGCCTTGGATCCGAGCAGAGCCTTGCTGCCCCAGGTGGTGTTGGAGATGCGGCAAAATCAGGCCAGACTTCGGCACCAGCTCGTCACGCAGACTCTGTAGCCTTTAACACGGAGGAATTGGAGGAGCAACCCCGTCACCCTGAGGTACCCTCAATGAGTAGATCCGGTATGAAACCACAGGAGGTATTCTGTAGATTCCACAGTCCATATTATTGGAGGGATCAGAACTGACTGGCCAGAACGGAACAACGATGGTTGGTGCGCTGCAAATAGATTGAGACCAGACAAGTAGCAAATGCTGCTGTGTTTTGCTTGCTTTAATTGAGCTACTATCGCACCATTGATTCCTCGCCAGGGGAAGTGCTTGAATGATTCTTGTCAATGTTTATTCCATTTTTCGTATCACGTTGCAAAGCCAAATGCCAATACCTCAACTCGTGGAGGTGGCATTGTCTTCTTCAACACAGAAGCAGCTCTTGAGGGCAATTACACGTATGGCCAAAAAGTGAAGGCATCCTGCGCCCAAGATCCTCCTGCTGTCCTGGGCTTTGGTGTCACCTGGATCTGTTGCTGTTTTTCGATGGAGCCCAGCCATGATCATATCAACGGAGAGTGGATCTTGGATCATCATTTTCCCCATTGAAAATGGCCAGTTTGGATGGTATCCATTGGTATCCCCCATTTTTGGACAGAAGATCAATGAGTACGCCATGAAGAAGCGATGGCACCGGGCAAGTCCAGAAGCAGCTGGATTATGTTCCAACGGAAAAAAACGCGGCGGCGTAACCTCAGATGCCAAGGAAAAAGGTGATGTGCGGATCAGTTTGGATCCATTCTGTGAGTCTGAGTTTGGATTCATGACATAAACACACAATGGCTGCTTCCATTTTTGATTCAGGACCACAAGACATAGAGTTCAAGGGAACTCTAAATTCATTGATGGTCAAAGAACCATACATTCATAATTGTTCGCAATATATTGCATTAGTCAAAAGATAACGATGTTAAATTTTGAATATAATATCATTCAATTGTATGAACAATATCACAAAATAATGACTATGTAAATATGAACTGATAGAATCGAAATTGCCTTGCTGTCGGCAGATATTTTCGTGATTTCGCGATACTACTCCTACATGGATATAAATCAAAATACTAGGTATGGATCACCACCCCAGGACCACAGAAAATCCATATCCCCTGATCTATATCTTGATCCCCACTTTGGGATACCGCGAGTACTGCATAAAAATACGAAAACATATAACTTAACTCATTTATAGTTCCTTATATATTTTTGATTTAAAATTGATTATTTCGATTTTTTGGAAGAAAATATATAACTAACAGTTAGAGATGGGTAATCCCATCCTTTGATAACCCCGCCCCCCCTTTGTTGCGTCTCCCTTCATTTTGGTAGCTGTGGTTAGCAATAGTCCTTTGATGCTAGTCGTTGTTCTGATTTCGGTTGGTAACCCAAGGCTCCTACCCGACCTGGGGGCATTTTTCTTTTGGTGGTTGTGGTTGGTATTTCTCCTTTTGGTCCCGCCCTGTGGTCTTCGTTTTCTTCGCTTGGATGGCTGTGGTTCGGGTTGTTTTTTTTTGACGCTTTAGGGCTTGCCCGTTCTGGGATATTCCCTTTGGTGGTTAGAGGTAGTAATTTGGAGCTTCTGCCTATTTTGTTGTATTTCTCTTCCCTTTTGATTGTTATGATGGATATTTACTAGTACGACCGCATAAGGCGGTGGCGGAAATTTCAAAAATAGAAAACCTATAGGAGAGATTCGTTGCTGTGATTGATGGATGGCAGAGCGAACCTACTGATGGACCGACAAGTAGTTGGAGGCAGAATAGTGTAGTTGTAATGTAGTTGTAATGTAGTTGTAGTTGTGGTTGTAGTTGTAGATGTGTAGATGTAGTTGTGGTTGTAGTTGTAGTTGTAAGGTAGTTGTAGTTGTAGGTGTATTTGTAGTGCAATGCAGTGTAGTGTAATTGTAGTGGTTAGTGTGGTTGTAGTTGTTGTAGTTGAAGTTGTACTCCCAACTGCCCAAGTCGTGGCGAAATCCCAAGAATCTTGAAATTAGCTTGGGGGAAGGTTTTTGTGGAAGTCGTGGCGATGCGGCGTTTAGATTGNGCCCAAGTCGTGGCGAAATCCCAAGAATCTTGAAATTAGCTTGGGGGAAGGTTTTTGTGGAAGTCGTGGCGATGCGGCGTTTAGATTGCGTTTGGGGTAAGTCGTTGTTTTACTATTAGCATAGTGCTTTGATCTTGCTAGTTGCGTTCTTATTGTGTTTGGGATGGTTGCTGTTGGGTTCTGCAGCTACTGGGGTCTTGCTGTTGCTGCGGCTGCTCGTGCGACTGCTGCTGCTGTTGCTGTTCCGACGGGTACTTCTACGCAATCTTAGGATAATTATCTCTACACTGCCATGGCGGTGTGCTGGGATTCTGCAAATTGCTTCGCTACCAGTGATCCAAGGAAGGATAGGTTTGTGGGCCAAATTCCATGTGTGTAGATGCGGGACTTGTTCCGTACCTCGTTTTGGACCTCGTTTTGTTCCTCTTTATTAGAACCCATCCTGCAGCATACAAACTAGAAAACGGCCTCCTTAGCATTTTCGCTTGTGGGCGTAAACAATACCCACGGAAAAAGGCCCGTTGGAAACCGGCGTTCTATTGTGAATTGATGAGAAAAAACATAGAAAAACCCATTTGAGATAGAACTGTGGCACCTTGTTAAATGTAGCGTTTCCAATGGGGAAAGGGGTTTTGCAAGGTCTGTGCCGGGATAGGGGTCGTGGCGAGCGTTTTGATTGGGAATAGCTATCAAACGCAAACATTGCAAGGATTTTGGCGTATGGGTGTAGTTGTTGTAAGTGTTGTAGTTGTTGTAGTTACTGTAATTGTTGTAATTATAATTATTATGGAATTGAAATTCTACTTGTAGTCGTTGTAGTTGTACTTGTAGTTGTAGTGTAGTTGTAGTGGTTAGTTTGGTTATAGTTGTTATAATTGTAGTTGTTGATGTAGTGGCTGTATGTGGTTGTTGTGGTATAGTTATTATAATTATATTAATTATAATAATTATAATTATAATTATAGTAATAATATAATATACCGAAATAAAATAATTTTAACTAAAAACAATTTTAAATTTGAAATTTATTTTAATATTAGGTTTAAATTATAGCAATTTATGAAAATTATATTGGGAAATTGTGCGTTTGGAAAAATTTTAATATTGATATTATTATAATATTTAAAGATCAAATAATTTTGTTATTTTGGATCTTTTATTTGGAAAATATTGAATTTTTATAGTCAAATAATTTTTGATAATTATATTAATTATAATTGTTTGCATATTATTTGTTTGTTGTTTGCTATTTGTTAGTGTTTGTTTGTTACTATTTATTTTCTTTTTCATTTATATTATTTGTTTGTTGCTGTTTGCCTCTTGCTGCTTGGCTACTGCTGTTTGCCTGCGGCTGCTTATTTGTTGATATTTGCCTCTTTTTACTACCAGTATCGTTGGTATAAATAATGAACCGAGAAAAATATATTATTTTTGGTCGCCATATTTGGTGTTATGGGTAGGCACGGGCGGGAGACGCCAGAAGGGAGAGGAATATATATATTTCTGGCTGATCGGAATGAAAGGTTTGAATATAATTCGTATTGATTGGGTGGATAGAATAATATCTTTTTTATTATAGATTTGACTACAGGATATAGGGAGGTCCTATATCCCTATATTAAATCAGCGCTAAGAAAAATTGCTATAATTTATCTATTTCTTAATACATTTGTGCTGAAATTTACTGCTTTTGGTAATATATACATGTTATTCTTTTGGTTGTATTTAGTATTTGGATTTAATTAGAGGTATATAAGGCTTAAATTGCAATATTCTATGCCATTATATTTTGTTTCTAAGAGTACTTACTGGATATATCAAATTAAACCTATATAAGTAGGATTTGATTCCGACAGGATGATATGGAAAACAGCTATCTTTAAATCTTACTAGTAGGATTCTCTGCGAATTTTGATTTTGATCGTAACGTATCTATGATCACGAAACCTAGCGGTAGCTAGCTTGAATCTATTCTTGCTTCAGCAAGGGGAGGGGCAGGCCCGAATCCGACCCGAGCAATGATTTTTCATACGAACCCCCGCCCGCCCCATCTAGGCTCCCCGGCCCTTTTGGGGCGGTGTTGGAAGCAAATAGTCGCGGGTTCGAATCCCGCCCCGGGCGGTCTGAGGTCTTGCTGGATATCATTTTCAGCATCGCAGTCAATTTTGAGTTCAAATTTAAGCCGCGCGCAAGCATATATTTGTTCGTGGGGCCCAAAAATGAAGATTGATAATTTAACAAAAACCTCTTTGAAGGTATATCGACACTAACAAATTAAATATATATGTTTCCATTTCTTTTTAGCTGCTCAAGATATCGCCTTATTTATGGATACATTTTTCCATAATATTTGCGCTTGCATTTTTCCATATAGAAACCTGTATATTTCTTAATATATATCATATTATATATTTTTGCATTTAGCCCTATTTGCTCGACCTTTTGTGCTTATACATACATATACGTGCTCGACAGATGATCTTATATTGGACCGCAAATTTGCGCAACCCATCAAATTTGGGCCACAACAAACACAAACACATGCCTTAAGAAATACATCAATAAATATAAATAAATGTAACAATAAGGGGCAGCAGCCGAGGGACCTTCGTCGAAGGTTTCTTAAGGTCCCTTCGAAGGTACCTTAAGCCTTCGTCGAAGGGTCCGGGGCCGCGGGGGGGGGGAACGAACGAACGAACGAAGGCTTCGAAGATACCTTAAGGGGGCTTCGACGAAGGTATCTTAAGGGGGCCTCAACGAAGGCTTCGAAGGTGGCTTAAGGGGACTTCGAAGCCTTCGTTGAAGCCCCCTTAAGGTACCTTTGTCGAAGCCCCCTTAAGATACCTTCGAAGCACCTTAAAGGGGGCTTCGAAGGCTTAAAGCCCCCTTAAGGTATCTTCGAAGGCTTCGAAGCCCCCTTAAGGTACCTTCGAAGGCTTCGAAGCCTCCTTAAGGTACCTTCGAAGGCTTCCCAGCCCCCTGAAAGTACCTTCGAAGGAAGGCTTCTTAAAGCCCCGTCTTTTCAAGCCCACTAGTAGTAATATTTTTACTACTACTCAGTATTCATTATTACTTTGTAATATTGTCTTGTGAACGAAACAAAGGAGCCAGGAAATTTTACTATTACTACTTCTACTACAATATTACTACGACTATTACTATTAATTGCATTCTAAACAAAACAAATTGGGCAATAATTTTTTCTACTACGATTCCTATTGCTACTACTACTACTACTACTACTACTATTACTACTACTACTACTACTACTACTATCACTACTAATTATTTTGTGAACAAAACCAATGGGGCAGGAAATTTTACTACTATTACTACTGATACTACGACTACTGCTACTACTACTACTACTACCACTACTACTACTACTGCTACTACTACTACTACTACTACAACTATTACAACTACTACTACTACTACTACTACTTCAACTACTACTACTACTACTACTACTACTACTACTACTACTACTACTACTACTACTACTACTACTACTACTACTACTACTACTACTACTACTACTACTACTACTACTACTACTACTACTACTACTATCACTGATAATAGTTTTGTGAACAAAACCCATGGGGCAAAAGGACCCAGATCTTTGTTTAAAAGTTTAAAACAAGGCCCAGAAAGCCCCCCACAGGTTTTTCAATGCTTTTGCCCTGAGAGTATAACACCGGGACCTGTGGATTCTTTTTTTCGCTGCCTTCGTCGAAGCCTCCTTAAGGTACCTTCGAAAGCTTCGAAGCCACCTTAAACTACCTTCGAAGCCTTCGAAGGTACCTGAAGGAGGCTTCGAAGCCTTCGAAATTTCCTTAAGGGAAAAAAAAAACGAAGAGAGGAAGAACTATTGTTGCTGCTGCTACTGCTACTACTATTATTATTATTACTAATGATTGTATTAACAAAATAAATGGGCGAGGAAATTTCACTACTACGATTACTACTACTACTGCTACTATGACTACTACTATTATTACTTGTTTTTTGAACAAAACAAATGGGCCAAGAAATTTTATTACAACTACTGCTACTGCTACTGCTATTCCTACTCCTACTACTACTATTACGCCTACTCCTACTACTACTACTACTGCTACTACTACTACTACTACTACTACTACTACTACTACTACCTCCTTCTTCCATCAAGCTTCACAATATCATATCTTCATATCTTCACATCCTCAGCTTTTCTTCCTCTTCTCTTCCTCTTCTCTTCCTCTTCTCTTCCTCTTCTCTTCCTCTTCTCTTCCTCTTCTCTTCCTCTTCTCTTCCTCTTCTCTTCCTCTTCTCTTCCTCTTCTCTTCCTCTTCTCTTCCTCTTCTCTTCTTCTTCTCTTCTTCTCCTTCGAAGCCTTCGAAGACCCCTTAAGGTACCTTCGAAGGCTTCCAAGGCACCTTAAGGTACCTTCGAAGCCTTCGAAGGCACCTTAAAACAACTTCCAAGGCTTCGAAGGCACCTTAAGGTACCTTCGAAGGGTTCCTCGACAAACCTTCAAATTCAATTCCTCAAGGTACCTTAAGGGGGCTTCGAGGAATGCTTCGAAGGCACCTTAAGGTGGCTTCGAAGGCTTCGTTGAAGCNCAATTCCTCAAGGTACCTTAAGGGGGCTTCGAGGAATGCTTCGAAGGCACCTTAAGGTGGCTTCGAAGGCTTCGTTGAAGCCACCTTCGGCCGAGGAAGCCTTCGAAGCCCCCTTAAGGCCCCTTCGAAGGCTTCGAAGCCCCCTTAAGGTGCCTTCGAAGGCTTCGAAGGTACCTTAAGGGGGCTTCGAAGCCTTCCTCGACAGGCCTTCAAATTCAATTCCTCAACGTTGAGCTTAAGGCACCTTCACGAAGGTCCACTCGGCGGCTACCTGAACAATAAATACATAAGATCTTATTTTATGAAAATTATTTGGCTTCGTGGGATCCCCACCATGAATGTGACACAGATTTTGATATTCTTTCTGGCAAATTTTCTAGGCAGGGAAGAGGAAAAGAGGACAACTCTCATGAAATCTAGACACCTTCTGACATTTTCTCTGACATATGCTCTGACATTCTATCTGACATATATTCTGATTGATATTTTTTCTGGCATTCTTTCTGGCATTCTTTCTGGCATTCTTTCTGGTATTCTTTCTGGCATTCTTTCTGGTATTCTTTCTGGCATTCTTTCTGATATTCTATCTGGCATTCTATCTGGCATTCTACCTGGCATTCTTTCTGGCATTATATCTAGTATTGTTTCTGGCATTCTATCTGGCATTCTTTTTGGCATTCTATCTGGCATTCTATCTACCATTTTTTCTGGCGTTCTATCTAATTTTCTTTCTGGCATTCTATCTGACATTCTTTCTGGCATTCTATCTGACATTCTTTCTGGCATTCTTTCTGGCATTCTATCTGGCATTCTTTCTGGCATTGTATCTGACATTCTTTCTGGCATTCTTTCTGGCATTCTATCTGGCGGTTGAGGTCCGGCGTTGGGCACTGGGATCTGGAGCTCGCGGTTGAGGCGCGGCGTTGCCCACTGGGATCTGGAGCTCGCGGTTGAGGTCCGGCAGTGCCTGCTGCTATCTGGAGCTCGCCGTTGAGGACCGGTGGTGTTCACTGGGATCTGGAGCTCGCTGTTCAGGTCCGGCAGTGCCCATTGGGATCTGGAGCTGGCAGTTGAGGTCCGGCGTTGCCCACTGGGATCTGGAGGGAGCTCGCAGTTGAGGCCCGGCGTTGCCCACTGCGATCTGGAGCTCGCGGTTGAGGTCCGGCAGTGCCTGCTGCTATCTGGAGTGGGGAAGAGATTTCGGGAGGAGGCGGGAGGTTGTTCACCCCGCCCCCCCGCCCCCGCCCCCCCGCCCCCCGCGCAGCTGTGATAAAATCTAGTAACCCTCACCTGGCAGGTGGGGAATAAAATCTTATTTTATGATTACATTCTATCTGGCATTCTATCTGGCATTCTATTTTGTATACTATCTGGCATTCTTTCTGGCATTCTATCTGGCATTCTTTCTGGCATGTCAAACTCTTTCCGACATTTGCCATGGTGGGGATCACTCGATCTGGAGCTCGCGGTTGAGTTCCGGCGTTGCCCACTGAGATCGGAAGCTCGCAGTTGAGGTCCGGCAGTGCCCACTGGGATCTGGAGCTCGCGGTTGAGGCCCGGCGTTGCCCACTGGGATCTGGACCTCGCGGTTGAGGTCCGGCATTGCCCACTGGGATCTGGACCTCACGGTTGAGGACCGGCGTTGCCCACTGGAATCTGGACCTCGCGGTTGAGGTACGGCGTTGCCCACTGGGATCTGGATCTCGTAGTACTGCCGGGGTACTTACATTGGTCTCCGATTTTCATGGTCGTTTCCGAAGTTGTTTTAATCTTCTATATTTGATCTTTGAGCACCTAGTTGCATTGCAAAGGTTGCAATTTGTTTGATTGAGCCATGTCGACTGCTGCTGCCACCTCTGCTGTTGAGGCTGCTGCNGCATTGCAAAGGTTGCAATTTGTTTGATTGAGCCATGTCGACTGCTGCTGCCACCTCTGCTGTTGAGGCTGCTGCCGCTGATGCGTCGCTTCGCGAGAATGGGAGGTGAAGTGTTCGTGGCTGAAGGAGAGCATGAAAGTTCCGGCGGCCATGCTGGTGAGGAGGGCGGTAAAAACG
>BGPT01001916.1:112341-122531 GCA_003297045.1 Symbiodinium sp. clade C Y103
TGTAACCCTGGCCCCGGGCCCAGGGTTAGAGAGTTAGTTGTACCTAGTTGTAACCCTGGCCCCGGGCCCAGGGTTAGAGAGTTAGTTGTAACTAGTTGCTAACTAGTTCCGCAATTAGTTATAACTAGTTGCTAACTAGTTCCGTAATTAGTTAGAACTAGTTGCTAACTAGTTGCTGAGTTGNAGTTGCTGGGTTCCCCCCCCCCCCGCCTGAGACCCCCATAGTTGTGGGTTAGGGTTGAACCCCAACCCCAACCCACCCCACCCGACCCAACCTCCTTGGCAGACACTCTTGGGAGACACGCTTGAGAAGACACTCTTGGGAAGACAAAAGACACTCCTGGGAGACACTCTTGAGAAGACTCTTGGGAGACACTCTTGGCATAACACTCTTTTGCAGCTTCCCCCATAGACAACAACGTTTCGACAGTCCAAAACATCATCACTGTTCCAGCTTCCCCCATAGACAACGACGTTTCGACAGTCCAAAACATCATCTCTGTTCCAGCTTCCCCCATAGACAACGACGTTTCGACAGTCCAAAACAGCATCACTTTTGCAGCTTCCCCCATAGACAACGACGTTTCGACAGTCCAAAACAGCATCACTTTTGCAGCTTCCCCCATAGACAACGACGTTTCGACATCCCCTGTCCGAAAGTGCCACTCCTGCCACACGATTTGCACGTTCTCACCACTTGACGNACGCAGCCCTGACAATGCGATTCGCAAAAAACACGCAAGACCACACGTCCAAAATGCTGCGCCTGCCACGAAAAATGACGATGGAGGTGTCCAAAGTGCATGCTGCGCCTGCCACGAACAATGAAACACATCTTTTGAACGATCATTAGATCCTTGGATGACCTCTAAAATATGTTGCATTTTGATCCTAAATGTCCTGGTCGGCCCCTTTCCCCTCTAGGGCATGGAAGAAGTCCGCCTGACTGGAGGCCCTCCTCCCTGGACTTCAAGGATTTGCAAGGCTGAGAATGATGCTGTGGAAGAACACCTGGCATACCTTTGCAAGTAGGTCATCTGCAAAGCTGCACCGTGGTTGTCGAGGTGATGCAGGTGATGATGTAACACTGAAAATGGTCTTAGAATTTTGAAAGAAAGGGTTTCCTTTAAGCATTCACCCTTGCTACAAGGAACGCCTGCGTTTTTTTGAAGCGTTCGTTGTTGTTCTTCGTAAATGCTGCATCGTGTCGGAGGTGGCTGTGATAAACGTTTGCAAGTCATGTGTTTGTTGGTCCACCTTGCTGACATGTCCGGGTTGATGATCAGATGTCTGCAGAGCTGCGAACTCCATCAGGTCTCAGCTTGAAGTTTGCACTTGTTTGATGTGGAATGTTCCATGTACATTCCAAAAGTGTGCTGTTTGTGTCTGAGCCCTGCCCCCCCTCCGCAAGCAAAACATGACAAAATGCAATTGTTTATTTCCGGACGGACTCGCGTATCAGGCCCAAAGATCATACACCTGACTTTGGTAAGCCTCCGCACGGAGTATACAGTTTTCCTTGCGCGGCATGCGTTTGATTCCCAATACATTTCATTCCTTTGACTAGTGACACAGGCCTTGTGCCAGAATGCGCTAACTTCGAGCAAAAAAAAATAGCTATTGTTCCTCCTGAAGGTCTTAGATTTTTTTCAGTTACTAGTGATGTCATTGCTCCTCGCTCTGGTGTCCCTATCGGGCCAAATCAACCAGCTGTACGTGTCGATGTTCCAAGAAATTGATGAGGTACCAGCAGAGGATTCTTTACCAGTTTGGAGCTGACGATTTCGATCATTCACAAGTTTGGATTCATGGTGTAGAACTTGACACTACTTCACCATTGAGAGATGCGTGCGAGGCCATGGGTTTGGCCAAGAGTGATGGCAAGCGCAACTTGGAGAGGCTTTTCAATCATCTCCAGCATCAAGAAATGATTTGCTGCTTATGCTGCTCAACAACAACTTCAGGGTGAAATTTCAGACCAGTTTATGAACAATCAGTTCCAAATGAACCCACTCCGGAAGAACATGCTAGGCACAACCTGACACATCAGCCTTTTGCGGCATGGTGTGAGCTTTGCGTTGCACACCGCCCAGTTCAGGATCCACAGAGAGAACAGGAACATTCCACCAGTTCACATTCATGCGTTGCTTTTGACTTTGTTTTTCTTCAAGGATTGAAGGTGAAGACACTTCATGTGCATTATGCAGGCATGACCGAGATACTGGAGCTATGCACGTGATTCCAACACTGCAGAGAGGTGGTCGACACTTCAACCATCTTTGCACGGAGTTTTGTAGGTTTCTCATGGCTAGGTCATACTACTGTGTCTTTGAAGTGCGATCAAGAGCCTGCGACACCTGTCGTGTGCTGGGTATTCGCTCATAGTCTTTCCGAACCAGATACCCTTGCTTAGTGGATCGTTTCAAGTACCCCAATACACACTCACCAAATAACGCCAAACATCCTGTGTATGCTCGATCAACACAAAGTTCATGGGCAGTGGCACCTCTTTGAGTCACAAAACGATTGTGGATCCAAGCACTATGCAACAAAGACCACTGGTATAGTGGATGATGGCTTCCAATCACTTGACCAAGGCCCTGCTCCAACTGGTCAATGAGGAAGTTGTTATACTTTCTAATGACGACCTTCACAGTCACTTCAGCTGCTCCATCAAAGTTCATGATGTTCATATATTCGCAGTTCCAGGTAGCCCTCAACTTTTCGCGACGAGGAGCGTTAGGCGTTTCCCGAAGCCCTGGAAGATGGAGTTGATTTCTGGTGTGGAAGCTTGCCCTTGGAGTTTTGGTTATGACTCTTTAGGTTCACAACTCATTCTGGCCAAGCGTTTTGCTTCACCTCCTGTTCTTTTTCTTCCTGATGTCAAAGCTAGAGACTTGGATGCTGAGGCGGTGATGAACTTACCTCCAAGTCCTGTTGAACTTGAGGATGGCCCTCAACCCAGACCTGTTGCTATGGCTGCACCACCAGTTTTGAGTTCAGCAGCGCCTGATGCAGGTGAACTAGATGCTCAAATGGACGCACCGCCTCTGAGGCGGGGATCCCTCTTTGCAGTTGGACTGCAAGTTCCAAGCACACCCTGACACCCACTGAATCTTTGCCAGCGCTTTTGTCAAGCCATTCTACTTTGGAACAGAGCACTGCTTCAGGATCAGCAGGGCCTTCTTCTTTACCTGCCCCTGGAATACACCCTTGAGAGAGCATTGAAGATGCCGAAGAAGCCATTAGACCTCCAAAATGTCCACGCATCATGGCAGTCTTTGAACATGAAGATGATACACATGCTTTGCATTTTAAAGATGCAGAGGTTGACAACCTTGAGCTGTATGAGTATGAGTATGCGGATGAGTGTGAACAAGGTGTGATTGATGAAACTGCACCGGATGATGTTGTCAAGCGTTTGTGTGTTCCTCACTCCACTTATGAACCAGACCTTGACCCAGCAACTCTTCTGGAACTTGGTCTCCTTGCAGATGAACTTGAGATTTCACGCTTGAAGGCGATGGGTGTCTTGATTCCAGCTGAGAACTATGATGCTGCAGGGCAAGTGCCAAAGAAGCTCAGTACGAGAATGGTGAGAGCATGGAGAGACAAACATGTGAATGGAGAACATGTGTGGCTGCGTAGGTCGCGATATGTCGCCCGTGAATATGCAGGAAAGGCAAGATTTATTTTCTCCAGCTTCTTCTGTTTTGACTGTTCGTCTCCTCCCATGTTTGTTCATGAAGTGGACAGCTGAAGACTATGTTTTGTGCTCCGCTGACAATTTCTCATGGTTGATCAACGTGAACTGACCCAAGTAGCTTGTGAAGATGCAGGTGGAAATGTGTCCCACTATGTGCTTGGGAAAGTGCTGCCAGCACAGCGCAATGGTTTCCAAATGTGGCATGAGAGTTTCAGTTCTTTCTTGCGTGAGGGACGTGAAGATCGAAGAATGCGCACCATACCCATGTTTGTTGCGCACTGAACATGCAGAGCAGACCGAGAAACCAGCATGTTTACTTCTTTTGCATGTGGACGATGTTTTGTGTTTGAGCAGACGAACGTACTTGGAAAGCACTTTGCTTGCAGCCTTGAAGGCGCGCTACAAGATTTCGAATGAGATCATGGCTCATGGAGGTGATGAACTCACTTTTCTCAAGCGTCGTCATGTGGTCTTGAGTGAAGATGAACTGGCACTGCAATTCAAAGCCATACCAAAGATCTCGAACGTCTCTTTGAGTTACTGCAGATAGGACGAGGTCTTAGACCAAAGAAAACGCCAGTGCACCCCATGTTGGATGAGAAAGATGACTCAGAGTTGTTGGACAGCTACCAGGCCAGCGTCTACCGTTCATGCGTTGGCATTCTCCTATACATCTCCAGTGGCTCCAGTGACTATGTAGAGTGTCAATGTGCTATTCGTGGTCTTTCTCAGTCAATGTCCAAACCCACCAAGCAGTCCATGGAATGTCTCAGGTACCTTTGCATTTACTTGCTGGGTTGCACTGACCAGTGCGTTGTGCTGAAGTACACAAGCAACCAAGGACTTCTGCACTATAATCCTGAAGATTATGCCCTAGAGATATACAGTGATAGTGACTGGGCAAAGCATCGAACCACCCGACGTTCAGTGAGTGCAGGTTATCTCTTTCTAGTTAGAAGCCTCTTGTATTCTACCTCCAGGAGCCAGAAAGCTTTGGCACTTTCGAGCTGTGAGGCTGAGGTCTATGCAGGCACATCAGCTACGAGTGATGCAATCTTGATGCAGCATTGCATTTGCCTTTGCGTTGGCCCCAGTGAGATTGTCAAGATGAAACTTGCACTTGATAATTCTGCTGGACGAAGTCTCTTTCATCGTGCAGGAGTTGGATGTATACGCCACATCAGCCTGAAGGTTTTGTGGATGCAGAAGCAGGTGCGAGATGGTCTTCTTGCAGTAGGTCCTGTAGACACCAAACACAATCCAAGTGACCTGGGGACCAAACGAATGAGCCGTGATAGAATGCTCTACCTGATGTTCCTTTGCAAAGCCTATGATCTCAGTACTTCAGAGTATGTTGGCTCAGAGGTTGCGGAAAAGACAAAGCAAGAGAAAATGACACGAAAAGGAATCAAACTGCTTACATTTGCTGGAATGGGGTCACATGAGGCCAAAGCAATCATGCGGGTTATGTTGCGCAGCGCCTTGAGCCTTACTCCAGTGGCTGCTTCGCCAGATTCAGCGTTCGAAGCTATGGAAGGGTTGAGCTATACTTCCATGGCCGTGGTCTTCCTTGTGACCGGGCTTTGCATTGCTTTTGGGTACATTGCCGTGCTGCGTTTCCAGCTGAAAGAGCTTCAAGGTGAGAAGTCTCAGAACCGATGGAATGATACTTTGATGAAAGTGATGGATCTGCTGAAGAGCTACAAGAAGAAAAAACCTGAAGATGAGCAGGCTGACCCTTGCACTGCGGAGAATGCTGAGGAGGAAAGTCCTTTGACTGATGATGAGTCTGAGGAATCGCCGGGACACCGCAGTGAGCGGTATCGAAACAGTAGCCTTGATGAGGTGTCTGACCCTGAGTTGTGGCAGCTTTACAACCATGGTGTGCCAGCGCCTCCCGATCCTCCAACAGATCATCGAGATTATGCTGATCGATACATTGAGCAGATCCAGGAAGAGACGAAGGCAGTCTTGAGGCGTAGGATCAGACGTCTTGAGAGAGAGTACCAAGGAGCTTGTGACGCCAATCACATTGATGCTATGGATCATCTTTCTGGACTGATTGATGAATGTAATGGCCTTATGTTTGGGCGTCCATGGTGAGCTGGGAAAGTGGTGCAATCAGCGCGTGTGGTTGCATATCATGGCAGGTTCTCGCAATCATAGCACGAGTTTTTGATTGAAAACGATAATCTCAATTGAGCCCAATGCCTTGAAACGTTTAGCAGAACGTTTGCAGTTGTGAATTTTTTTGAGTGCAACCAAAGTCTGAGACTTGTGGTTGAGGCGGGGTGAATGGATTTTACCATGTGCACATTCCATACATAGCAGTATGAAAGCAATTGCATGTCTGGCATTGAATCCGACTTTGACTTCAACATGTTGTCATTTGTCCATTCGCCATGTCATGCATGTACAGGTGAATCACTCAGATATCCACAGGCGTTTCGCTATCAAAGAAAAAATTCATTTTCTCTGCGTTTGCGTGAGGCACAGTTTGCAATTGATAGATGAGGTTGAGTATGACCAAGATCATGCCAAACTTGGTGCATTGCATGCTATCTATGATGTGCTCATGGATGTGTACGCACGTTTTGAGCAGGATGGCATTTCTCCAAGGAATTTTCAACCAATATGGAAATGCACAACGCCCTACGACGTCAAGATTCTGATTTTCAATGCTTTCAACTGTATTTCTGTGGAGCCTGACAGTGGATTCACATCAAATGTTGATGAGCCAGAAATCGAGAGTTTGCTTCCTCCAGATCCTCCTGACGATTTTGTTTTGACAGAACCTGCTCCTGCATTTGAACCACATAGTCCTGAACACATGGTTATTTGGATGATCCAGAGGTTGACAGAACGTTTGAGTAGTGTTATGCAGAGTGGTCGCGCTGCAAGTGTCTTGAAATACGTGGAGCAACGAGCAGTTATGGTTCGAATCTGCAAGTTCTGCACAGACAGGGTGGACAATGATGCAAAGCCTTTCAGATTTGTCAAGTTCCGACGACGAAAACTAGACGTTAATTCATTTTCATTTCCCTGCTTGTTTCAAATTTGCTGCAACACAAAGTGTAGAGCAAAGGCGGGGTGAGAAACAGTTGTAGACACTACAGTCAGGTAGAGCTTGTGTAGTGTCTTTTCTTATCTAGAGGATTGGCACAGGCATCACACATTTGCTCTTTGTGATTCAATCTTTGCATGCTTTCCCTGCAATAGCCAAATGGCTATGATCAAGTGCAGTATCTGTGGGTCTTGACGGCGTCTTGCGATCAAACAAAATAACGACAAACTGAAGAGAACACCCATCGCGATTCCCAGACAATTCTTCATGAATAGATTTTTCAAGCACCTTCAAAAAAATCGTTGACTACATGTTGGAAATTGGATGTGTGCGACTTGATTTTCATGTCAATAGTGCTTGAGAGGGGGTTTGTCAATCGGGTGTCAACATTTTAACGTTGATCCATCAACCAATAGTGCGGCACAAATACATGCTTTGCAAAACCGCTGAAATGCTGTAAGCCTTAGTGTTGTTGAATTGCAAAAATGGGTTCATTTGAAAATGACCCAACCTGGTTGCTGTGTTCAGTAATGCCATTATTATGACAATTGCAGGAACTTCCCCCTCAATTGATTGGCAAACTCAAACGTGGGCATTCAGATTACTTGTTCATCTTCAATTCATGAGCGTCATTACGGCGTGGTTTCATTCGGAATAATTGATATACAGTGTCTGTTTTTTTCTGGATTTGAAATGATCTTTGTAGTGTTTTTGGTGAAAATGTGGGTTTTGTCCCGCGGACTTAAGAAAATCATGGAAAACATCTTGATTGTAAATATCAATCTTGCACAAACGACTTTGAGTGGGAATGTTTGGATATGTGACCCTTGTCGGGTTTGGTTTGCAAATTTTACGGCATAATAATGGTATACATTCAAACATGACTCGTCACAAATCTAGTTCAAAACAACATCATGAACACAATTCTTGAACGCAGTCAAATTTGAGAGTTTGACACTTTCATTTTTGCTGCGTTGCGTTTGCTTTGTCATACCCAAGCCACCGGTGTGCGGCTCGGACACATAGCAATGTCAGCAGTACATGCTGAACAAATTTGGACTTCAATGATTCTGTTTCTCAAAGACAAATATGTTGGAGTAGTGCAAACAGTCTGTTAGAAAATTTGGCCATGAAATGGTGGACGGGAGTCCTGCGACTCGTGGCAATTTTGCCAGCTGCAGCTGACGATGTGCAACATGTAAGCTGCAAAAGCATCATGGCAGAATCAGGTGCGTGATTGTTGCACAAAAAATCATTTCAACAAATCGATGAAACATCTTACAAAAGTGCCAAAATTTGCCTCGACAAAACAACAATGAGCGGCATGGTCACTTCGGGCATCGATTCCCCGTTCCCTAGGGACTGGTCATATCAAACTGGATTTGTTCATGCCATTGTGGTAACCCTTATCAAGTGTGAAAAACAGTTCCCCCCATCAAGTACTTCAATAGTGGCACATGAGTGGTGTGAGTCGTGTTATTTGACATGACAAAAGTCCCCTGTGTTTTGTTGCGCCCGTTTCACTTTTTGCAAAGGTTGTGCTACACCTTGCGATTGCGCTGACGGGTTCAAGTGTGCGAACATGTCAACCTCAAAAGGAGTAAAGAATAGACAGGACTGTGACATGATGTTTGCATGCATCGTGGTGCGGACGGAAAACAATGACACTTACGTATTCTGCAGTGTAAGAGAAAATCCAAAAAATCAAACACATTTGATGTATTGGTTTTGCTTGAAAAAAATTGGAAATATGTGTATTTGAAGTCTTGCTAAAGCGATTGGCGACAGGGATGTCACTGAGATTCTCGTCAGTGGATTCAAGGGATAGTTTCCAACCGTCCGCCCTGGAAGGATGCACCGCTGTGTTGCTGCCCAAGCAGTTCTGATGTGATCTTTGCTGCATCACCTGCCATTTGCAACGAGGCACGGTTCCCTCATGCGTTTTGTGCTATGAAAATGTGATGTGGTGTCCTGATAATTAATTATTGTTCAGGTCAATCAACAAATCGCAGCCGATTTTATTCATTCCGAAAGGACTTGCATACTGAAACATGAGTGCGGATTCAAACCCTGCAGATCAAATTGGATAGATACAAAAAACCAAGCAAGTGTGCGGGAACCTTGCGCCAGGTGAAGAAATGCACTTATGATTGCTGTTTGTCTGGACAAAAATTGTGCGGTGACTCTTGCTGCACAGCGCCTGACTTAGCAAATTGACATTTCACTGTGATTCGTACCAGCTGACTTTATATCATTTCGGCTTTGTCAAAATGCAGCGTGGCTTAGGAAGGCCAGAAATGTATTTCCGGACAATGCAAAACCAACTTTACAACCACGGCGCCTCCTCCTCCTCCTCCTCCTGGAGGCCAGGATTTTTTTGGGGTCATTCTGAGAGTCTTGGAAATTTGAAACCATATAATATATTATACCTATATATACCTATATATACCTATATATACCTATATATACCTATATATACCTATATATACCTATATATACCTATATATACCTATATATATCTCGGTAAATTATAACGACCTCACTGCGACCTCACTGGAATATATGGTTACTATAGGGAATCATCCCCAAATGATCTTATTTCAGGTTAGTGAATTACTATAATTTACCCAGATATATATATATATATATGATATATATATATATATGATATATATATATGATATATATATGATATATATATGATATATATATGATATATATATGATATATATATGATATATATATGATATATATATATATGATATATATATATGATATATATATATGATATATATATGATATATATATATGATATATATATATATGATATATATATATGATATATATATATATATATGATATATATATATATATGATATATATATATGATATATATATATGATATATATATATATGATATATATATGATATATATATGATATATATATATATATATGATATATATATATATGATGTATATATATATATATGATATATATATATATGATATATATATGTATATATATATATATATGATATGTATATATATATATGATATGTATATATATATGATATATATATATATATATGATATATATATGATATATATACTGGATGTTTCGATGTGGCCATGAGGTTCAAGGCGGTATGAGCCATAGCCGTCAGCTCTCTGATTCTGACACCTGTCGCACCAGCTGCACCAGTTGAGGCAAAGACGACGGAGACGCCAGCAGTTGAGGCAAAGGCGGAAACACCAGCAGCTGAGGCAACCAAGAGCTGAGAGTCTGGCCGCTGCTCAGGCCCTGTTTAGGTCTGAGGCAGCACTTCATCAGGTGGACCCAGAGCTTGCCGAGCGCATCATCCGATGGGGGTGAAAGCTGGACAACTGGTTTTTATCAAACTGGATCACTTTGTTCCTCC
>BGPT01001917.1:28156-71109 GCA_003297045.1 Symbiodinium sp. clade C Y103
ATTGAGAATGTTGAGCACAACGGATACCACTGGAGACGTGGGCGCATTGTGCAGGCCGAGGTTCTGCTGTAGGAAAGGCTCCAATTGGCCCAAGCCCAACTGCTGAAGGGCATCCTCCACAGCAGACCAGGATCCACAGGATTTCAAGAGAGCCTGACTTGCCAAAANCCAACTGCTGAAGGGCATCCTCCACAGCAGACCAGGATCCACAGGATTTCAAGAGAGCCTGACTTGCCAAAATGCCAGGTCCATGGTCCCAAAGAATTTAAAAGTAAACTGGATGGAAAAGGAAACGGAAACCCGCGATTATGTTCCACAGGTGTAACTTTATTTCATTTGTAACTATCAAGCATTAATCTCGTTTGTTGTTGCTAAGCAGCGATGTCTGTCTCTTCGCTGTGGGCCCCTTCTCCGCAAAACAGGAACACACGAGGAGTCTCTGAACGCAACATCTCAAAGGCACTACTTTCTGGGCGGTTTGTTGACTGCAATCGAGAAAAAAAAATGGCTGCGGGTGGCTCATGGCTTTATGGAGAGACATGCTTCTCCGGGCACACCAGACATGCTCCAGGAACTTCCCCTGCCGAATCCCAATTGCAACAGGGCCCAGCTGTGGGGGGATGCACCTGCGGTCCAGCTGTGCAGGTTGGAGATAAAGCAATACTACCTGCCTTAGCGCTGTGCGACAGCTGAAGCTGAGCATGTTGGATTTGAATCTGGAGATCCTGTAGGTCCTATATACGTTAATATTTCTCAATATGGTAAGTGAGAATATCTAAGGCCACAATGATAAACATCAGAACAAGAAGAACAAGAACAAGAACAATAGTAGTCAGAATATTCAGAATAAGAATAGCAATAAAAACTAATAATAAATTGCACACATATAGAATACTAATAGATACCAATAGTTCTAATAGTAATCATCTGTGTCTCAACCTTTTTTTCAGTGGAAGTTCCTTGCAACTTATGTGTAGCCGCCGTCTCTTAGTGCTCCGGCTGGCGCAATGGCTTCCCCAATCTTGATGGCCACTTCAGGAGACTGCGCGTGAAAATGGCATGCGCGTTGGGCAACCAGATAGGTCAGTCAGACAGAATCTAAGGACAAGAAGACAAAATTCGTTTGCCGAAGTCGCATGGAGTCTTGCCTGGGCTGGGGGGGTTCGATAAAGCCCACTTCTGCAACTTCCTTGTCCCATGGACTGAAATAGACTCCAGGGGCACTATGTGTACATGACCCGTTCGCACCCTCCACCGTTGCGTAGCACCACTTCGATAGACGCTAACCTCACGGTTCATCTCTTGCACTTCTAAGGTCAGCATTTTTGAGCTCAGTACGTTGATGGGCCGAGGTTTACATGCCTGTTTGTGAGAGGTCTCTTCGGATTTGTCTCACTTCACAAAGATTAGCTTGGTTTCATGCAGTGTGTTGTAGTGCGAAGATGCATCGCGCAATTTGACATCCCTTTTGCGGGTATCATTAGCCTTCAAACCGCCACAGCAAGGATGGCACGGTCGCTAAGCAAAACCTGGGGAACTCTGCAGGTTTCGCTGCACACTGCACAGGTTCACACTTCCTGTTCCCACTCACTGGGCGAGGGCATCGAAGTTGTCGACGGACCCTGGCAGGCAAGATTGGGGAAGCCGTCCCGCAGCCAATTCAGGCGCCAAACAGAGCATGCACCCGCTTCACTGGGCACGGTGTTGCCTGGCTTCTGATCAGAATTTCAACGCTTCTAGATGCAATTTCCGGCCCCCAAAAAAAGTCTTGGCATTCTGTATGTCAACCGATATCGATCAATGTACATATGACGTAAATGTTGATGCAGTTCGGGCAGACTCCGACCCTTTCTCTTCAGCATACTTCGCCGTTCCCCCTGGGCTCCTTGGCCAGCTCCTGCAATCGCAAGGTTTCAGAGCATAGGATGGCCATGGCTGCCATATACCTTGCTGTCGAAACAAGCCGCCCATTGCAATTCACAGCTTCCAAGCTAAGCAATGGCTATGATGGCTGAGCCAAACAAATCCAAAGTCATCAAGACACAGAGTTGCTATCCAACATGGACCTATTGTCTTGCTTCACCGGAGGCTTTCCTGCAGCTTTTGGCCGTGGTTAATTCACCTGCTCGCTAACTCTGCCAAGTGGCTGCTCCTCGGCTGCTTCCATCTGAGAGCGCAAGACTGCAGCTGACCTTACCACAGACCGGCAACGTTGGCACAAGAGGTACTAGGATGGCACTTCCGCTGCATATGTTTGCATTTGACATCCCTACCAACCTATGCCAATCCACATCATTTCAAAGGACTGATGGTTTTTATCATCTGGCTTCCCCGACTCTTCTGAGGCTTCCAAGCGTTTCTCTCCCACGGCGCTGGCTTCTTGAGCAGATATCAGCTGCCGCGCCAAGTGGCAGTTCCGCCGCAAGGCCTCGCTTTCTGGCGATTGCTGTGGCTTCTGAAACTAATACGACCAGGTCAGGGATAAAACATGCATATTTATAACCTGTAGTTATTCATAATATTGGTGCCCCAGGGCCTCCCAGAGCCCCAGAGGCACCAGGTTCTACCTGCCCACCCTGCTGGACATACCCCGCCTCGCAAAGACTTCCTTCCACATCAATGCGACGCTTCTCCATGGTTTCCATGTAAGCCTGTACTGAATGCACTGTTCCATAGCCATCAACTCCCCTGCCAAATCAATCTGGAGCTCGAACCCATCCTGTGTTGACAGCCCTCATCAGGTTGCAAACACATCAGATGGTACGAGTACCAGCAACCAAAAACGGCCGGCTGCCTGGTATTCGAGGGAAGCTTTCTGCTCTTCAGTCTTCGCCATTTCTGCTGCTTTTTCCGCCGCGTTCAGTTGATTCTGGCAGGCAACGGCTTCCTGCAGCGTCAGCCGGGCATCAACCGGGCATCCAACCGAGGCGGCAGCACATCCCCACCTGGTGCAGTTGCCTATGTCCGTCTTTGAGTCTGCTCCTCAAGCAATCAAACTCCGGACCATGGGAAGAGCATGAAAGCTGCAACTGAAATGGAGGATTGACAATTGACAAATAGCTATTTTCATTAAGTACCAGCTGATTCTAAGCGTGCCAATTGGAGGCTGCGAAACCAGATGTGACATGAGGCTGCAACACTTCCAACTAGGACCAACTTCAGAGTGAATCACATGATG
The DNA here is from genome assembly GCA_003297045.1 of Symbiodinium sp. clade C Y103. Lineage (NCBI taxonomy): Eukaryota > Dinophyceae > Suessiales > Symbiodiniaceae > Cladocopium > Cladocopium sp. clade C. The sequence continues at coordinate 31,335 of BGPT01001917.1, forward strand.
AAACTGCCAATGCTTCTTGGCATCACTCGCTGTTGCACCATTGCCAGCTCTTGTTTCAACTCGTGTACCTGTCTAGAGGAGGGGTTCGTTTTTTGTCAGAACAAAACGGTGAAAGGCCCGCCAAACCTTTTTTAAGTTTCCTTGCAGTCAATGCCAAGCAGATCTAAAAAGATCCAAGATGATCCAAGCACTCGGCACCGCTATTGTCGCACTTAACAAGAAAAAAATGGTAATGAAAATTCTACTGCCGATATTACCGCTATTGCCGTGGGGGTGTTTCAAAAAGTGTGAAGAAGCACCTCCTTTGCAGGGGATGCGGGCCGCTGCGCTACGACCTGAAATCTGACATCATCTCTGCACATTAAAACGATAAGAAATGGCAATGGCATTTTGTCATATGACCGGTCTCACCAACTGAGACTACATTGGGCCAGACATTGGGTCGCTATGATGCCATCGCATCCCATGGCACCCCATGGCATCCGACCTGCCGTGCTGTGGCCAGCAGCCAGTCTCGCAGCACCCTTCGTGCGCGGCCCTGCCGCGCCAAGGCCGTTAGCTTCGCAGCCGCCGGCCCCGCCCGGTGCCGGCGCTGGGTGATGCGCAGCCAGGCGCCCAGGGTGGTGGCCAAACAGCGGCGCTGGATGCGGGAGATCCTGAGATCAAGTAGATCAAGAGCTGAGTTGACTGGTCTCATCCTGGGGATAGTCTTTGGGATGATTCAATGGGGGAACTATAAAGAGGTAAGGAAAGGGAAAAAAAATAGTTGACTCGTCAAACACATGCAATCAAGAACGAAGGAGCTGCCAAAATTTTCAACACAAGTGATAACAAACAACAGAAAAACCGGCTGAGAGAGCACGAATAATTAAGCCTCACACTGCAGGTGTGCAGTCTGCTAGGCTGATTAAGTCTTATTATTCCCCACATCTTTGTGTGGGGTTGTTGTTTTTTGTTGTGTACCCGTCGCCCGTCCGCCTCCGGCCGCCCGCCCGCCGCTCCTCACCCACAACTTACTCACCCACAACTTGCTCACACACAACTTACTCACATACAACTTACTCACCCACAACTTACTCACACACAACTTGACAACACACAACTCTCCACGACTTACTCACCCACAACTTACTCACCCACAACTTGCTCACACACAACTTACTCACATACAACTTACTCACACACAACTTACTCACACACAACTTGACAACACACAACTTACACACACACACAACCTACTCACAGACAACTTGACAACACACAACTTACTCACACACAACTTGACAACACACAACTTACTCACACACAACTTACTCACACACAACTTACCCACACACAACTTACTCACACACAACTTGCTCACACACAACTTACTCACACACAACTTGACAGCACACTCACACACAACTTACTCACAGACAACTTGACAACACACAACTTACNCTCACACACAACTTACTCACACACAACTTGACAGCACACTCACACACAACTTACTCACAGACAACTTGACAACACACAACTTACTCACACACAACTTACCCACACACAACTTACTGACACACAATTACTCACACACAACTTACCCACACACAACTTGACAACACACAACTTGCTCACACACAACTTACCCACACACAACTTACTCACACACAATTACTCACACACAACTTGCCCACACACAACTTACTCACACACAACTTACTCACACACAACTTACCCACACACAACTTACTCACACACAACTTACTCACACACACCTTGCTCACACACAACTTGCTCACACACAACTGTGTGGCAGGCGTGGCACTTGGTGACACGGAGCTTCGTTTTGTGTGGCAGGCGTGGCATTTGGCGACATCAACCTTCACTTTGTGTGGCAGGCGTGGCACTTTCGTTTTGTGTGGCAGGCGTGGCACTTGGCGACATCAACCTTCACTTTGTGTGGCAGGCGTGGCACTTACGGCACTCAGCTGAGTCTGGTGACGCGCTNTGTGTGGCAGGCGTGGCACTTGGCGACATCAACCTTCACTTTGTGTGGCAGGCGTGGCACTTACGGCACTCAGCTGGGTCTGGTGACGCGCTTGGTTGCCGGGGGCCGCCGCCTCATTCTGTGTGGCAGGCGTGGNNNNCAGGCGTGGCACTTACGGCACTCAGCTGGGTCTGGTGACGCGCTTGGTTGCCGGGGGCCGCCGCCTCATTCTGTGTGGCAGGCGTGGCACTTGGCGACACGGAGCTTCGTTTTGTTGTCCCCTGCTCTTTACACTTCTGTTGGTGTGTACTGGAAGAAGTTGACATGTGGGGTTATCCGGTCCTATAATTAAGTTATTTAAGTTGGCTTCCAAACTGTTCAGAGAGAGAGAGAGGGAGAGAGAGAGAGAGAGAGAGAGAGAGCAAATGAGCGTTGCAAAGTACGACATAACATGCATTGAGGTCCCCGAGTCCCCGATGCAAATTTATCTTGCCTTGTTTTTACATTGAGTTGAGCACTAGCATAGCATAGCATGGCAACACATGTCAATGGTCAAGATATGTCAAGATCTCAAGAAAGTCGGCTCCATTTTGAAGTGCTGGGTACCTCCCTACACTTGTCTCGCGCATCCACACTTCGTCCAAGCATCAGGCTCCGCTGGCCCATGCGGCAGCACCATAGGTCATGCCAGCTGTGCATGAGATGCTGAACATGTGAGATACGGACCAAACCAGACACCCACCTTGGGAAAGCGGTGTATAGCAGTTGAGCAATGAACTGGTTGCCAGCGCAGCATGTTTATCCTGTCCATTCATTTCCCATGTTGCATCCAAGAGTCCGAGCCGCCTTGGCCAAGCGAACTTCAGTCATGAGAATGGCCAAGCAACGTCCTTGGCAGGCAGAAAGATTGGACTACCGACGAATTTCGTACAGAATCAGACATCACATGTATTCGTTACAGTAACCGCACCCGCCACATATGTATTCAAACATTGTGAATTGTTGTGATATTTTTTACGCAAAGCATTCACTATATGTCAGAATCTGGCAGTCCAATCCATTGCTACCGGCCTGGCAACAAGGATAGTGCTACACTCCATCAAGGATAGTGTCCACAGTGTGGACTAAGGACGAACTGCAACCGATGATTGCCTCTAAGTCTTGGAAGTCATTGAAAGCTGAGGCAGTCCAACTTGCTTAGATTTCAAGCAGTAAACTGGCGATTGCCTCCTTCCTAGTTGCTTGCCACTCTTGTCATGTGGTAGACTCCGATGGACTTCAGGCCATGCTGCGTTTGGATCGTTGGCACGTCACACCCTGCCGCGCCCGCAGGGCTTCGGCTGCCTTGATCCTGGCGTCCATCTGCAGTCGCAGCAGGCTACACCATTGGAGCCAGGCAGTCCTGCGCCGTCCCAGCTGGTCGTTAAGGATTGACATCTTGCCCAATCCCCGGTCCTGCAGCTCTCAAGTGCCAGGAGAGGTTGCAAGCCTTGCGCCAAGCAGACCTGTGCTGAAACTGGATGGAGCTGATTCAGCGATGGTGCAATGATGATGGTCATCCTGAGATCATGACACCCTGATGTTCATAGGTCGGCCGCGCCTCTGCTCTTCTTTGTGCTGCCTGCCGTCGCTTGGACCAACAGCGCCATGCTTGGAAGGGATGGCCACGGCCCAAGCAATTCACCATGCGGCGCCAAAGCCTTGGTTGGAGATACTTTGAGGTTTTCGTGTTCATAGCATATTGATCGGGCTATGCCTGGGCTGTGCTTGGGCTGTACTTGGGCTATTACCAGGCAATTTGCTCTTCACCAATTTTTGTTGTTTTTGGACTGGATGTTCTTGGATGGTTTTGGGTGAATAGCATGCTGCTCCTCACAGCTTTGTTGGTGTTTGTATGGGCACTTGGGTTTCGCACCTGCACAAAGGTAAATGTCAATCAGAAAGGACATCAACTGCCATCTACAGTATATAAATCATTTGTAGTCATGGGTGCGAGAGGCCCATGAAATATCTTAGTACACAACAGGGCCATCTCCTGTAGCATGACCAGCTGCACTCAACCCACACATACCTACACACAAAGCAGATAGTCCAAGTGTCCAACAGAAATAGCGCTCCCGCGACGACCTGTGCTGCACCACCTTTCGCAAATGCTGCAGCGCTTGCTTCGCCGCCATTGCACCTTTGTGACACCACCGTTGAGTCAGCCACTTCCGGCTTCGCAGCGCTTGCCAGCTGGTGCGCCGCCAGCCACGGAAGGCGGACAGCAAACTGCCAAGTTGACTTTCAATGCAAACTGTATCAATGGGGCCTGAAATCCGGCCCTGGTGGGGCCCATGAAGGGTATACGGTGTGTACATGTATGTACGGTATGCAAAATGATGTAAGACTAGCCGAGTCCATCGCAGCATTTTTTTGACTGAACCCTTTGGTCCCTGCCTGTGTCTGCTCCAGCGACTTGCAAAGCTGTCAATCTGAGCTGCTTCCAGGACAGGAGTCGCCAGAGGAGTCCTTGCCAAAGAAATGCTCGGTGAATGACATGACCCAAAAACATCAAGCGATGGCCTCAAAGCCACAGAAATCGGGCAAAGCTGCAGTACAGGACCCAGCAACCAAATGAAACAAGCTACCACACCTGTACCTTACATCACTTGCATCACGTTGAATCCGCCAAGTCGTGTATCCACTTTCATGGCAACTGAGATGAGATTCCACCCAACCAAAAACACCTCTCGCCTGGCAGATTGCCACACCCTCCAGCAGCGCATGAGGAGCCAGCGCCGGCGCGGGCGTGTTGCAGCGAAGGTGCTCCACCTCTGAAATGTCCTGAGTGAAGGCACTGAAAATGAAAACCTTTGAATGGGCGACTGTCTCAGTTTCAAGCTACCAACTGTTTGGCAACTATGGTTGCAGACAGCTACTAGGTCAAAAATTGTCTGATCATGTCTGATCTTGGGATCTTAGAGCCAACTTTGCTCCACATTACCAATGTGCCTGTTGCATCTGTGTATGTGTGTCATTGCTAAATTCTGCTTGCCCCCTCTGCATCCAAAACCAAAAACTAACACGCATCTTCTGTCGGCACTCAACTCCGCGGCTCCTTTTTTGCAGTGCACAAAGGTCTCTTTTGAGCTGAAAAGGGAGAAGGATTGAAAAAGAGTCGAAAAGAGTAGAGTTGCAAAATCATTCAAAATTTAGTTCTTTTACATTCTTTGGTGCAAAGCTGATGCAAACCAGGACAACTACGCACCCACCATCTGCACCCTGAAGTGCACAACGGCTATTCATTTCCTCCGGATCAACTCGGATCAACTGATCAACTTCCTTCACTGGTTCCAATCACAGCGCCACAGCGCGGCTAGGCTGAGCGGCGCCGGCCGGACTGAACCTGGGGCTCCGGCAGCTGTGGCATTCCAAAGGTGCCGCCGAAGTTCACCACCGAGCCATCGGAGCCAATGGCGGCATAGCCCGCTGGGAAGAGCCCTGAGAGCCCCGAGAGGTTTCCATCCTGGAGGAGCTCCTGGGCCGTGTAGCAATCCGGGGCAAAGTCTCCGTTGCCCCAGGTCACCACTCCTGGCACTGGAGCCACTCTGAGAAGTCTCAATCAAGCAAAATGGGTTCTGAGAAATCTGAGAAATCTGAATTTTGAACATCATGAACCTCTTGAAAATCCGGGTGTTCCTACTCCATCCACCTCCATTCCTGCACCATTTTGGGGTACCTGACCTGGTTCTCCAAAATCGCACTTGTTTTAATGCCTACCTCGTTCTCGGGGTGTTCCTACTTGGTTTTGCAATCTGAAGATGGTGGTTTTGACAAGTCGGGGCAAAATGCAGGATGACTCTTAGCTTCAGCCAATACCAGCCGTGATGTATGTCAGCAATGTGTATATGTAGTTGCGCAAGGTCCGAATGCTTTGGGGATCACCCATCGACAGGGCCGGTCCTCCATCGGATCGGATGGCTGCGAAGCAATTCTCTGTTCCCTGGATCTCCTGCACATCGAAGAGCTGATCTCGCACCATGCGGCAGCAGCCCCCGCTACTGGGATCTCCCCAAGTCACAACCTTGCCATCTTGCCGAATGGCAGCAAAGGAGCATCTCACGCCATCTCTTGAAACCTGAATCCTTGGCAACTGCAGGATCCATGAATTCCCATGAATTCCCTCTATCTCTTGGGGAAAAGGGCGGCTGTTTTTAGTCGTCCCAAGCTCAAAATTAAGAAACAAATTATATAAATAAATCAACAAAGGACCAAGCAAATCTGAGGTTCCGGGTCACGTCATGAAGCTGATCTTGAACACAGCTGCTGTCGCCACCCGCATCTGGGGTACCCCAAGTTACCACCGATCCATCAGATTTCAGTGCGGCAAAGGCCAAAGACGCTGCCTGGATATACTCCACGTTCTTCAGCTGGTCTTGCACTTCGCTGCTGTCGCCACCATCTCGGCGCAAAGATGCAAGGGACAGAGAACACCAAACCCCTTCCTTTCCTACAAAGCCACTTCGAATTGAGAAACAGCAACTGGGTTGTGCCAAAACAGTCTGGAAGGCCATGCAAATCACATAGGATCACAAAACCTGAACTCCACACACTTCCCATCTTTCACCATCTTTCAACCGCTTTAGCATCTTGACATATCTTGACATCCAAGTCACAGCTGCCACTTCCCCAAGTCACTACGGTTTTGTCTGCGCGGATGGCGGCAAAGGCTTTGGTCGTTGCCTGAACATGCTTCACATCGATGAGTTGTTCCTGGACATCAGCACAGTCGCCACCCTCTTGCGGATTGCCCCAGCAAACCACCACGCCATCACCACGGATTGCGGCGAATGCACTTTCTGTGGCCTGGATGTGGTGAACGTCAAACAATTGATCTTGCACAGCACTGCTGTCCCCACCTGCAGTGACGCAAGGTGTTTGTGTGCTCACTGACACTTTGCATCTATGAACCGGAAATGAAAATGTCGAGCTGGGAAACGTTGAACAATGTGGAATAGAGCACGGACATACCTTCTTGTTTTTTGTGGTTTTCATATGATCTGCTTAGCTGACTATAGCTATCAAGCTTCCCCTTAAATATCCTCCAAATTAAGTATGCATACGTGCACACACACACAGATTATATATATGTGTGTGTGTGTGCGCATTTATTTGTTTATTGAATTCTGTATTTGCCGTTTTTTATCTGTTTCATAGTTATCTATTCATTCATGTTCATTCATTTCTCTGTTTATTTGTTTATCTATAGTTATCATTCTTTATCTATCTATTGATTCATTTCTTAACTTCTAAACGTAGTTGTTCAATGTTGTTCATGTCTCTATACCACGACGTGTCAACATCTCACACGCCATTACATCTGTGGCCGTGAGGCCTGAAGTGGGACTCCCCCAGCAGACCACGGAGCCGTCAGATTTCAGGGCTGCGAAGGAGCCTCCAAAGGTCGTGGCTTGGATGGCCACCACATCCTTCAGCTGCGATCGAACAGAGCTGCTGTCACCACCGGTGTCTCCCCAAGTGACGACTCGACCATCGCAAACAGCTGCAAAGGAGGCACCAAACGTGTCCCTGGAGGCTTGGATCTGCGTCACATCCCTCAACCTGGGCGCGTTCTAGGTCTGCCAATTGTGGGCTGCTACAGAAGAAAGTTGGCACTTGGCATTTTCCCAACTAATGCTGCACCCCTCCTTTCTCTGCTTGGGTCAATCTTGGTGCTTTATGGGAATCCTTAGCTCTTGTCGGAACTCAAGATCAATAGGAGTCAAAATGAATCAGAGAGAAATCCCTTGCAATCGTACCAACCGGAGGAGGAGATGAGAAAAGTAGGGCACTTCCTCAGGCCGCCCCCCCAAACCCACTTCTTGAAGTCTTCCCAAACTCCACTGCTTTAAACCAACTTTAGGGTAAAGTGTCGCCAAAGCTTACCAACACACATCCAGATCAAGAAATGATACCACACAACCCCTCCGATGGTTAGTCTAAGCCAGGAAGAAGCAACTGATCTTGCTCTTTGGAACAGTCGCCACCATAGCGTGGATTTCCCCAGGCAATGACGCTTCCATCCGCTCGAATTGCGGCAAAGGCCCTTGAAGAGGCCTGGATGTGTTTCACATCTCGAAGCTGGTGTTGCCTCGGGACACGCCCCAAGTGTTGGACTATTTGGGTTCGTTTTGGCATCTGCCATCCATTGCCATCCAACTTACTGCAGCACAAGATAGTACAAGAGAGCAGAAGTTAGTACAAGAGTGTACACCCGACTGTGGCGCAGGTGCATTACAAAGTTACTTGTCGACGGGACCTTCAATGATGCACCTTTGAATGAACTGCAAGGAACTACAAGGAACCATAAGGAGCTATAAGGAACTATAAGGAACCAATACGGAACTATATCCAAGCATCAAGCGGTCCAGATGGTCCAAATGGTCCAGCTACAGCTGCAGCTGGGTTGGCTGTTGGCTAAGACTTCTTGTTTGTCCGGGTGATGCTACTGATACTAGTAGTACAATCCAATACATACTAATACTAGTTCACCCTATGCTCTTGCACCTCGGTTGATATGCGCAAAGGCCAAACAGGAGAGCTAGACAAAGTGCCAGTGATCTTTCCCTATCATTCCCTGTCCCTTACAATTTATTGCTTTCAGTATCTCTGGCCAATCTGTTTGCCCAGCCCGCATGTTTCTGCATAAGATCTGCTGTGTCAGCCCCGTCCCCGTCATTTCGGTTTTCAGAGACAGGAGACACTGCACTACTGTTGCCACCATCATCCGATTTGCCCCAGGTCACAACGCTCCCATCAGATCGGATTGCAGCAAAAGCATGCAAAGAAGATTGGATCTGGTTCACATCCTGGAGTGTACATGACATGACCGTGGCTGGTTTGGCTCTTGGAGAGCTTCGTCTTTTGCAGGTCTTACGGCCTTACGGGATGTTTTCTGCTTTTGGCTGGGCTGGGAATGGTGGGAACACAATGGTCTTTCATGGTCCTCCTATGTCTTTCTGTTTTGCGATCAACACCGATAGTTCTTGCCTGTGACCTCAAAACAAACCTCCTTGATACTGCATGCACCAACATCAATTGACAAGATACCAGAAGAAAGTTTCCACCCCGGAGCTTACCGCCCTGTCATTGTCCCCTAGATGAAAGTACATGAAAGCAGGAGTCCTTCAGCTCATCCTGCACCGCACTGCTGTCTCCACCATCGATAGCATTGCCCCAAGTCACTACAGTTCCATCAGGACGTAGAAGAGCAAACGCCAGCGCAGATGACACCAGCTGTGCTTGGCGCACGTGAGCTGTCACCGTCGCTCCATTTTGAAGATTGGCCGCTCGCAAGGTCGATTTCCCGTGTAAAATCACACCTGTGTCAAGAGTCAAACATCCCACCGCTGCATGTGGTAAAACCAAGGAGAAATAGACATGACATGATCTCCAAACTCACAGCTGTATGCAGTTGTTTCCTGAAAGCTTCCAAGTTAGAACTGTTTTTGAGAATCTTTGACCATGGCAGATTTGGGCATGTCCCACCATGTCCCACCATGTCCCACCTGACTCCGTGACCAGTCTTTCTAATCCAACCTTCAAGCTGAGTTGTGCTTCAAGTCTCAGATCTTCCACCGTGCAATCCGGCGACAAGGTGATCACTCGAGCACGGCCACTCAGCAGCGTTACGGAGACGGCGATGGACATCGTTACGGTCACCAAAAAACGGCACCCGGCGCCGAAGCAAATGGTGACTGTCACAGTCAAACTATCTATGGAATGTCGGATCTATCATGATCTCTCATATATCTACATTATTTTCTGTATACAACCGGTGTCATATATGCATCCATCTGCTAATATGAAATTATGTCATTCAGGTGTATCTGTGTTTTGTGTTCGTTTGTTGAATAGTTGGCCTTTGGGATCCTGTCGGCAGGACCTTTGGTCACGCATTTGCATTAAGGTGATACCGCTATTTATTGCTATGTATTGTTGTTTATGAGTGTTTATGCTGGTTGGCTTCTCTTGGCCCAACTCTCAACTGATTTCAACGGCTAAAGGGGCCAGTAGAAGGCTTAGTGGCGCCAGCGATCCGCCGGCAGTCTCAAAGGGTCTCGTGCCACGACTGCGGGGCGGAGAAGGAAGATGAGAATCACGGGATCACCGATCAAGGATGATCAAGGTAGCTGTGTCACAATATGAGATATATATATATATTATATATTTATTTATATAATGTGTATATATTTATATACTACTGTCATAATGCACCGACAATTCAGGATCATGGACCTGGATGAATCCTTACTGATAGAGAAATGCCACCAATATGTTCAGCAGTCACGGGATCATGATATTGGACGCCCCATTTCTCTTGCTTCTGTTTGCAGTAGGTCTGAGAGGACCCAAGTGTTTTTTGCTCTGATGTTACACTTACCTTACTGTCAGCGAGTTTCCACACCTTCCGAATGCTGCATCCGAGAAGCCAGGCGAGCATGCGCAGAACACGGCGCCATCGGTCCTGATGTTTCAACAGCTTTTTCTTGAAAAAGCATAACAAATGAAAAAACATGAAACATGGACCTGCAGTGCTCCAAAAATGAAAAGGGGAGCTGCGTGGAACAGGCCTGAGAAAGGAGATTCATTTTAAGACATTTCGGCTCGTTTTCGAGCCAGTGTGATAACGCCTGAGTGAGTGTGAATAAGTTCTTCTCTGCTGAGCAGCTTTGCAAGCCGCCCACTCTGACCAGTAGAAGCGCAGCTGTGCTCGCTGCCGTCGCTCTCTGAGAGCATCCTTAGTGCATCGGATCTGGCTGAGTCTGGGTGAGTGGCACCCATGACATTATGGCATCATGGTATCATCATTGTCTTGAAATGGTTCGAATCTCTGCTGCAAATCATGCCGGCAGGTCATGATCCGTCCATTTTTTCGGTCCATGACAGGCCTGGCAAGTGTCCAACTAAGCAATAACTATTCTACATCGGCAGGACTCTCAGTTCAACTTGAGCTCGGCAAAGCGAGGGGAAGTCTCCTTCATCTTTCTCAGGTAGGCCACTGTTGACTTCAAGTGGTCTTCTGCCTTCTTGGCATCCTTTTCAGCTTGCTGATCCTTCAAAGCAAAGTTGATGTGTTCAAGGCAGATGGCCAAAAGCCGTTGCAAGAAGTCAACATCGACCTCCTCACAGTTCACCTCAAAGTAGTAGATGTATCTGTCCAACATCTCCACCCAAAGGCCAGTCTGTGATGGGTCTGACTGAACCACTGCTTCACATGTCTTCACACACCTCTCGAGACATTCCCTCACTCGCTTTGCATCCCTGCGTGCATCGCACCAGAACAGCTGCGAGCACGCTGAAACAGCTCGGCACTGCATGGGTTTCTTCAAGAGTTTTGCAGCATGTCTGGTGATTTTCTGGGAGACTGTGTCAAAGTTCTCCGGGTCCAAAGCAACGATCTTGCAAAGTGTCCCGACGATGGCATGAATTCCCTTGTACTGCTTGGAGCTGTCGGAGATCTCCTCTTCAAAGAGCACCAACGCCTGGGTGAGGAACTCATAGCAAATGGGCTCAAAGTTGCCCTGTGCACCTGTGGCACGCTCCACTTGGTCAGCAGCCACAGCAGCTGTGAGCCACAACTGCAAGGCCATGTCTGGGGAGGACTGCATCAGCGCCGTGTTGGTTCGGTGTAAGAACTGGAACACCTTCTTCAGGCTGATGGTTGGAGGGGGAACCACTTCATCTCCTTCCTCGGCTCGCCGTTTTTCTCGTGCTTGAATCTTTGGCACCAGCCCCAAGGCTCCGAAGAAGATGGGCTGCAACGAGAAAATCAGCCGCTGAGGACCTCCCTGCCCAAAGGATCCACGCATCTCTGTGAGGATCTGGTATTCCACATCTGTGTCTTCATGTCGAATCTGATGCACCAACTTGCACACCATTTGCTGCTCCTCAGCGAAACGTGCCTTGTCCTTTCCTTCATCCGCGGGGGTGTCTGCCTCATCTTTCACCAATGGGGAGATGAAGCTGAATAAGGCCTTCACATCATCAAGGCTGCTCAGTGGCCGATCCTCCTCCACAATGGCGGTGACCATGGACAAAGAAGTTTGCTTCCTGGTTTCAAAGTTCAGAAAGCTCACCAAGGCCACAAAGTGCTCCATCTTGAGCACTCCTAAGCCCAAGGTCTTCATAGGACCCGCCAGCAACTCGCCAACTTGATCCACAGCCTTGTCTGACAGATTCCCCAGGGCTGTGGACTTGAACTTCTGGAGCAGCTCTGCCGCTGATCCCAGAATGATGTCCACATAGTGTACCTGGTCTGGGTACAGAGAGACCGTAAATTGCATGAATGCGGCCAAGACCTCCAGAGCTGGTGCAATGTCCGGAACAGGTGCAGCGCCCCCTTGGCCCTGCGGCTGAAGTGCCCGTTCCAAAATCCCTTGCAAATGAGTGCGAAACAAGGAGAAAATGTCTCCAGCTTGCTGCACCTTTGCAGGGTCTGCCTCGGAAAGGTAGGTGGCCAAGCGATTCATCAGTGTGACCATGATGGGCTTCATGTCAACACTCGGCAAAGCCCGAGCATATGCCGACAACACCTGCTCCAGCGTGCGAATGTGAAACTCATCCGGGAAGACCTGGATCATACTCTCAAGGAGATATTGCTGCGAGAGCGTGTCTTTGACAGACACAATGTGGTCCAAGATTTTGGGCAAGGCAGTCTCGGCATAGAAGTCCATGGTCATACCATCCAATTGGCTCAAACGAACCAAGTTGGCACCCACGAGGACACGTAAATCGTGTCTCTCCCTCTCCCGCCGATCTTTTTCCCTGGCTGGCCCCTGGTTCTGGATGCGGACCCACAATCGGTTGCTCTCATTGAAATTGGTGAAAATAAAGTCGAAGGCATCATTGATGTCACCTCCCTCCCCTTCGAAACCAGATCCTGTGTCCGGTAATTTGTCCTTGAGCATCTGGGACAAGTAGTAACGAAGAAACAAGCCACGAAGGGGATGCTGAACTCCTTTGCACAGCTCATTCACGTCCTTCAGGATCTCTTTTGCCGGAGCTTCTAGGGATTTGATGTACGCAGCTGCCACAGTGGCAAGCAGGTACAAGCGAGGCAAAATGTTGCCAGCATGCTGCACTGACTCATAGAGGTCAATCATCTTCTTCTTGTGGCGAGTCTTGTCGCCAAAAAATCCTGCGAGGTGTTGCATCTCATTGAAGACCTGCATGTAGAGCTCAAAGTAGTTCTTGGGTGAAAGCAAGGACGTTCGCAGCTCACAGATCATGTTGGATGCATTTTTGAGGGCCTCTCTGACGTTGTCAGAATCAATGGCCTTTTTCATGTAGAAGGCCTGCTCCTTCACCACAGCAGTAGCTTCATCAAGTAAACGTTCCTGGTCTTCCGCACCAAATGCATTCCCCTGCGGGTAGCCTTGCGCCATGCCACGCTACACCCAGCCAAGTGCTTGGGTGCGGAGCAGCTTCACTTCACCGCTTCACCGCTTTGCCCAGCAACCGCTGGGACGCACTGATGCGCTGGAGCCAAGAGAATCATACGGCGATACGGTGCTGATCTGGTGAAGCCATGTGAATCCTCCAAGTCAGGTTGAATAGATGCACACGTTTGTTTCAGCTGCGTTCAATGTTTTTTGCCGTTTAAGACCTGTGCTGTTTTACATGTACAAGTCATGAAGCAGAAAGAAAAAACTGATTGTTCGGAGCTCTCATCGACGTCGATGACCCATGATGGCGCCCTGAACCTGTGTCATCTGAGGCTCCACTTCTGCTCTCAAATTGGGAGCGGCCTGGCGCCATTGCGCCAAGCCCCTCAAACAGCGCCGCAGCAGCAAGCGACGATGCAGGGCGTCAGCACGTTGGGACTCCCAGTCCTCCAATGGAAGATGCTGTGGCGGTGGTTTGGCATGTTTGGCTTAGTCACTTAATTGTGACTTAATTGTGACTTACTTCTGACTTACTTCTGACTTACTTGTGACTTAATTGTGACTTAATTGTGACATAAATCGTGACTTAAATTGTGACTTACTTCTGACTTAATTGTGACTTAATTGTGACTTATTGCACTTTCCGTGCCAAACTCTCTGAGGAAGTCTGGTTGGAAATCCATGTGCCCTGTTGGCCCTATTCAAGGACACGGATTGAAGCTGCATTCAACCGGTGTTCAGATTGCTCCTGGTAAGCGCGAGCGGCGAAGTACGCGACCAGTGGCTCTCGGACCTTGAAGCGGGTGATCAAACACAACACGCCCCATGGGCCGCAGCAAAGTCATAGGAAGAAAAATAGCATCAACTGATGCTAAGTGTCGTGACTCATGGATGTCATGGTTTTTTTTCGTAGTGGGGTTGCTCCAGGGTTTGGGATGTTTGGGTCACCATCTCAGCCCCCAACTGCTCCAAAATGCTCCTTTCTCTGCCTTGCCTGGGCCGCCTCTGAGGCCAGCTGCGCAGCGCGCTGACGACCTGCGACTAGCTCTTGAGACATGGCCGCCAGAACAGCCTCGCAGGAAAAGCATTGTGGTTGTGCTACTGAATGGATTGGTTTAAGGGGAAATGTGCAGGAAAACCCTCTATTTCATAGTAAAAACCATTGTGCTATTGAGCACTCATTGGCAGAGAATCATGATGAACCTCTTTACCTCTTTAGGCGATCGAGACACCGATCGAAGACCACTCACCACTCAAGTTTACACCATCACCTGCAACATCCCTCCAAAACGGACCAATTCGAAAAAGTGTGGTACATTTTTCATCATTTTTCAAATATTATGCCCTCTGGTGATTTGACATGGTCATGGGGAATTGTCCATTTGTAGATGATTTATCTATTAGCCATGGCTATGTTCATCCATCTTCCATGGCAAAGTGTTAGATTGCCAAAGGGAAAATCCTATCATCAACTGATTCTGATCATCAATGATGATTGTCACAGGATATCAATGATTACCCTCCAGTAATCAAACATGGCAATGGGAACCCCACTGTAAATTGGTATTGTTTCGGGGAAAAATAATTGGACTATTTGGGGGATTCTCCAC
This sequence comes from Symbiodinium sp. clade C Y103, assembly GCA_003297045.1. Lineage (NCBI taxonomy): Eukaryota > Dinophyceae > Suessiales > Symbiodiniaceae > Cladocopium > Cladocopium sp. clade C. The sequence continues at coordinate 46,346 of BGPT01001917.1, forward strand.
CACTGCTAACCATAAAAGATAGCAAAATGATTGCATCCATGATTAAATGGTACTAACCACTATTGTTCATAAAAGATACCATAATGGTATCAACAACTTTCAACCACTATTAACTACTATCAACCATAAATGATTAATCTCTATGAACCGCTCTGAACCACGCTTAATCCCTATTGACATCTATTAACTATGACTACAATGGTAGTCATAAACCATTATTCACCAATATTCACCACTATTACCCTCTGGTTATTTATGGTTATTTAAAATGACCATGTTTAACAGGTAAATCAGCATGTTTATCATCACTGATCCATCACCTCTAAATCCTCCATTTCCATTCTGCGGGCCTCCTCTCGTGCCAGCTGCGCCTCCACAGGCTTCAGCTGACAGCGGAGGCTGCGCAGCTGGAAGCTGGAGACTTCGGCGGCCGCCGAGGCCTTGTCGCACCTGGGATCTCCAGGGGGGTTCCAGGGAAATTGGCTGGCAAACAGATGGAAAATGCTGGGAAAATGGGCTAAAAATGGGATCCAATGATGTTAAAAATTGGCAGGAAAGTGGAATGAAAGTGGTAGGTTCAACTGGTTCAACTGCTTCAACTGGACCAGGTACAAGGCGGCATCCGCCCTGATGCTTTCGTCGATTTCTTCCAGCTGCTCCAGCAGCTCCTTCTCGGCTCGCAGCGATGCCTGCAGCTCCTTGGCCAAGGACAGCTGCGCCGCCTCCTGCTGGGCATCGGCCTGCGCCCAAAACGGAGATGTTTGGCCAAAATGGATCTAGCATCATGTGCTTTGATGATGATCTATATCTCTGATAGATTCAGATTATGTGTAATTACATGTATGTATATACATACATGTGTATTATATATATATATAGCTGTGTGTGTGTATGCAGAATTATCATATAGACATTCAAAGACATACCCTACACGCTGAGAGGGCGCTGTCTTCCCACAAGGCTGAGTTGGTACCTGGCACGGCAACGACAACGGTGAACTTCCAATTTTTTTTGGTGTTTGTTCTGGGCAATGTCCGTCCGTCCACTTGACACCGCCTCTTGCACCTTGGTTTTGGCCACCGCGAGCGCTTCCTGCACCCTGACAGCTTCTGCCTGCCCACAGATGCTCCCGGTGACCAGAAGTTCTGAATCCGCGGTGGATGTAATCAATGAATATCAACAGGTTCCTGCATGGAAGAGAACATGATAATGTAAATTGTTCATCAGGGCTTGCTGCATTGATCTGTGTTCAAGCTAACTTCCATTGGTTCTTTTGCAACTTCCTCAACATTCCACCGTTACAAACCCTGAACCTCGAGTCGCTGCAACTCTTGGCACCGCTTGGCCACTTGCAACTCCAGTTGTGTGGCAGAGCCCTGGGCTGTGCCGCATCGATTGCGTATCCACACAAGTGTGCGCGGTGATCATGTGCGCTATATATGTATAATTTACATGCGCACATGCATTTCCATATGTGTGTCTGCATCAAAACTTGTGGGCAACTGCTATCTTCATGCTGCGATTTCCCCAACATTGTTCCGCCTTGATAGATATCTAACGTGTTTGCTTTTTTCCCAGCAACAAGCAGCGGCCTGCACCCGCTCTGCAGCAGACTTGGTGCGACGCTTGGTACCATGCTCCTGAAGTAGTTGGGGAAACAGCTGCCAGCAGCTTGACAAAATGCCAAGAAGGCCAGCAAAACTGTAGAACTGGACGCCCAAAGTGAAAGTCATAACGGTTGCGTTGGACTCCCTGGCCCAGCTGATGTGGCATGATTTGGCCTTGCCTTGCCATGATATTGCACCATTATGAATCATTTTGAATCATTATGGAAATGTGTTTCACTGATGTTTCTGCAGTGATGGTCACGGTCAGAGCCCATCCTGCACCCATTGCTTCAGTCGCTCTCGGGAGTGGCGCAGCTCGCATGCCATGGCAAAACATCATGCCACAAGAGGACAAATTAGTTCTCTTCAGCTGTCTCCTTGGGGATACTCCAACTTACGCCAGAGCCATGGCTAGTTTCCTGTCTCCAATTCTATTGAGAACCTTTTGTTGCCGGAACCCATGGCGGCTGCGTGAATTCCCAGTGGAACCAAAGAGCATCCTACTCCTTCTACAGGGTGAAAGGACGAAGTTACTGCCATACAGCACGGTCAAGAAGATCTCAAACGATCTGAAGCTTGTGAGTCTGTAAAGTTGGCTTCCATGCGTGGGGTACTGTTTGCCTGCAATCTCATTCCTGACACATAGTCAATTTGCAGGCCATGCGCATTGACAAGTTGGTATGAGCCAAATTATATTGTGAACTCCAAAAGCATGATTGGCACCAAAATTCCACCCCCACGTCAAAGAAAAAAAATGGGCCGGCGGGTCTTTAGAAAATGCACTCAGTTGTTCCAGTTTCAAGACTGCCAATCAACAACACAGTTGAGCAAATGAAACCTCCCAAGATTCAAGCATCTGGGGTCCCCAACGCGCCAAGTCTTGAAAGGTCTCATGGCGCGGCGCAAAGCTTTGCAGCTCGCACGCGCCTGGAATGCCGTCCTATGCCATCCCACATTTTGTTCTCGGGTTCTGACTGCTGAAATATCAACTTAGAAAGCATTTGCCCAACCTTTCCCAAAGAAAGGCGAGCCCCTCTTGAACCGTGGGAGCTATCGCACGCCCATTGAGAATCCACCATCTTCAACACCACTGGATTCGCTGTCATTTCCCTCCCATCACCTGCGTCTCTGCAGCATGCGCAAGGTCTTGCAGAGAAGGCGAAGGCCTTGTTGGCACGTCACCGTTGCACTGTTGGCCCCCGTCATCCAGTTCCATCACTGGTCCAGGGCACCCAACGGCAACACTGTCGTTGGTCCAAACCTCAAAATGAAAGGGTACGAGGCTGATGAACGTTTCAAGCTGATGAATCGAAAAGATAAACAGTCCTCCTAGATTCTCTATTATGTTCTCAGGTGCTCTGATGTTCTCTGGTAAAATGCAGGGATATGCTGCTGGCACATGCTGGGAACCTTTGAACATGTTGAAAAACAGGGGGTCTCACTATTGAGGCTTAGACTCAGGATCTCCCAGAACTTCGCACAGCAACAGGAAAGAACCTAAGCAATCAGAAAACCTGGACATCTCAAAGCCTTGCTGCTACGAGATGCTACTAGTACCACCGTCATGACAATGGATCTGGCAGTCTGGCAGTCTGGCATCGTTCCAAAGCCGCATGCTCCACATTTTTGCGGTAGCGCGCAGGAAGGCAAAGCAGCCGCAGATCAGAAAATGGCTTAGTCTACGCAGCAAACTTCGTCTTCACACCCGGAACCCATCAAATCATCTGGCTTAGCGACGATTCAGGACGGGATATTTGGATGCAAATGGGGACGTAAGGAAGCATGAGACCTACACACCTCATCGAAACTATGATTGACACAAATGTCCACGTGAACAGCTGGTTGTGCAGTGGTGGATTGCAAAGACAGCAAGAAGTTGCATCTTCACCGAACAGTAGCAACAACGAAGCAAACAAATCAGAACATAGACATACACAAACTCCACAGATCTCTAGAATAAAAGCAGCCAAAGTCAGACTGTCCCACCACTGAAGCCATTGGCAATTCCAGTTTGGAAGCTTCACCAGCGACTATACACAGCTTGCTCATCACCTGTCTGTGCCCTGGGAGCTCTTCAATGGCCACGATGCACCTGCCTGATCAACAGTACTTGATCTCTTTGATGTTTTCTTTCTACGAGGTTTCTCCTCAGATTTTGGAGCCACATTTTTGAGCATAGCCACCTTCCCTTGGCGAAATACCTTTGGCATGCCAGCTGATGGCTGCTCCTTTTCAGAGCCCTTGGCCAACTCAGCTTGAAGGGCATCGATTTTCGAGTCTTTCTCTTCGATGGACTCCTTCAGCCGAGCATTCTCTTGGCGAGCTTGGTCCACATACATCCACAAAACCCGGATTTCTTCTTGGGTGGCCTTGAGGAGCCTCTCATTCTGCCGATACCTCTCCAGTTGTCGCTCGGCATTGGAGCAGCGCGTCTCAGCCTCCTGACATCTCGCCAGCGCAAGTTCTGCCCACTTCTCTCGATCAATCACCTCACGCTGAATGGCCTTGTAGGTCAAGATCCTCTGCTCAGACAGGGCGGCCAAGTTCTTCTCCATTTGTTCGAAGCCTGGTAGGCTATGATCCAAGTGTTGTGCAGGCGGAATTCGGCTGCTCCAGTCTTCCCGGCGGCTTTCCTCATTGTGCTCTGCCACAATCTCCGAGTAATGCACCACTGGGGAAGCCGAGCTTGGCCGCCTCATGGCACGCTGCGTCACCAGCGTGCGCAACGCATCGGCCACATCCACTGAAGACATGCTCAGACTGGGCACGGCGGCCACGGCGGTCCGGCACAGGCCGCGACCGTATGGGCAACGCAAAAAACAAATGGCATGAGCCCAAACATATTCTGCGTGCCAAAAAATGCCACAGAATGCCACAAGGTCATGAGAATTGGCGCTGGCGCATCGTCCACTTACAAGGCCCAGTATGCATAGTTGTAAGTTTCATCTTGAGATCATGAGGCGTCCAGGGACAAATGCTCTAAGTTTAAAACGCAATTTGATAATTGAAGTTGTATCAATTTGTCATCATATCTGATTCAACACGACTTCCTGCCGCCCTGGCCAAGTTCAAGCACATGGTCCTGGCAAAAGAGAGTTGTGCCTGGTGTGGAGTTCCAATTTGCTCACCTATACACAAGCACAAGTCACCGTTAATACATTTGAGATCATGCTCATGATGGAAGTTCAGTCCTCAAGTGGCTGGAAAAGCAAGGCACAGTGCTCCTGCAACATTCGAAATTATGGGAGACTGTGCTGGCAACTCAAAAGGAGTAGGGTATGCATGGCTGTGCTGCGTCAATGGGGGGTAGCATTGAAGACAGCCCAAAATCATCCAAAGTCAAACTCCTCGGCATGTGCCAGCACACTGCAATGCTCACCTTGTTTCGGACACGATAGACATATTGGAAGTTGAGAGCTTGGAAGTCCAGGCATTCTCTTTTGGAATTGCTATATAGTTATATAGTTTTGTCTAGCAGGGCACACCTTCCAAAATCCTGATTTTGGTGTTGGCAGTGACGCTGAGCCCCAACATGCCGCAACAATCAAAATAGAATATTGACATGACAAACCAAAACCTGAACTGAGAGCACTTCAGTTCCAAGAACTTGCTTTGTGCGTTTATTGACGCTCCTTCTGGTGATCTAGGCCCCAACCATTCTGTGAAATGTTGGGCCCGAGCCGAGCCAGCCCTAGAATTAAAAAAACGTGTTCAAGCAGCGTCTGTCTTTCAAGGGCATGAACCTACGCAAACGCAGTTGCATTGGCCTTGCATCTCCTTGTCCCTGGAAACCTTTCCCTCCAAAAAACATATTAAAATTCACTGACTTTACTGGCTTTGGTTGGTCAAGAGGGTGATGATGCAGCTAGGAGACGCTGAAGCTCATCCAACGCGATGCTGCTCAAGCCCCTGGGGTAGACCTTGGTGCTGCCAGTGATGGGAATTTCGAAGATTACAAGCATTGATCAGAATTGAAGTGGGATGCGTTTCGTGACTTTGCTGAGCTTTCAAGTTTCATAATTTGTTCACGATCATGTCTTCAGTGTCTTCAGGGCGCCAAGGTGATATTTAGTTGGGCCAGGAAAAGCTGAAAACTTGCAAGCAGCTCAAACAGACCATACCGGAGATCATGGAGGTTGCAGGCAGGTCTGGAGCCACTCCTGTGCTTCAGCTGAGGAACACCCAAGAAACAGGTCTCACTGATCGGTTGCACGTCCGGTTGACCATTGGCAACTGGGACCTGCAAAGACTCGGGGCAGCTGCCAAAGAAGAACAAGATTTGCCATTCCACATTGACAACATAAGTGCAACTGCAGACCAACTAAACCCTTTGTAGGGGAGATCCTGATTAATCTCATCAAACGTTTACTATGTTGATCCGGATTGTTTTCCATGACACCGCCATAAGGTTCCCTGGGACATGATCGTGTAATATCACATATCCACGTCTAAATTGGAATGATTCAGATTTATGCAACCTGCTTCACGACAGTGGCGAGATTCCACAGGCTTTCCAGCCGCCATGACTTTGCAAAGCGCCGAGCTGATCGGCTTTTTGAAACTGCCGCCCGCGCACCAAAAAGTGCCACCGGAATGTATTCTTCCGCGTGGTGCGGGTGAGAATGTGTACATCAGGCCACTTTGTGTGATGTGACCTTGTAAAGAGTGCCATGAGCTCAGCAACAATCTTTATAGATGCAATGCAACCCATGCTATTTATTTGTGTGTAACAATATGTCTGTATAAATAGATCCATGACACACCCATATCTATATCATTCTAATTCATTCTATATCTATTGACTTTGTTATCCCATTTCTCGATCCATTTGCGGCATCACGTGCTTTCCCGAGTAAAATATTGTCAATTCAGATCTAGACCGAATCTGCCTACATATAGACTTGCACCTGATTCAATTTCTTTGCAAGCACTCCTTATCATCCTTTCCTCTGAGCCCATATTGGCATTCTCTTCAGCTGTTGTAATCATTGGCACGATTCAATGGTCGCCTATCTCAGGCCTCCTGCCACGGTGGAGGACGAAGATGGCCTCATGGCTCTAGCCATCCCAATGGCCGAGTAATTTCACAGCTCCTCACAGGGTACCGTCTTTGGAAGACAGAAGTCTACCAGTTACAAGCATTTGCTGCTTTAGCCTTTCACATCCTTTCACAACTTCGACTCTGTGTGTTGCTGGTGGGTTCATTGTGCAATTCCATGTCATCACATTTCATCCAATTTCAAGCTTGGGCTTATATGCAATTCTAGGGGTTCGGGTGAACATAGCAGGCAGAAACCCTCACTAATCTCTGCTTCGCTCCTGGGGCTGCGAACCAAGTTCTGCAGCCTTACATCTGACAGCTGTGACCTGAACACAATGGCATGAAAACACATGGCTGTCCTATCATCATCTCATCTGTCTTCTTTTTTGCCTTTTCTCTCCCGCCTCAGTTCTCGGACCTCGCGCCAAAGCTCTGAACTCTCTCTGGCTTTTGCCACGCGTTCCATGGCTTTCTCCGTCTCCTGGAACATCAGAAGGGTCCAAACATGTCCAAACGAAAGAGCGGATGTATAGTGGTTGGATTCCGCTGGCCTAAACGCTTGTGATGTTTCCATGGGAATCCATGGGAAGTGTTCAGCATGTTCGCCTTGTTTTTGGCTGAAACATGGCCTACAAGGCCCATCCAAAGCATCCCTGCGATCCTGCAACCGGCTGAGGGCACCCTCAATCTTTTCGGAGCCCTTCCGCGACTCACGTGCCAGGCGATTCACCTCGCGAGTCTCAGATTGGCGCTGACCGCTTCGTAGTGACAGTGGAAAATGAACGAAAATGAAATGAGTATCTCACAAATGCCACACTGGCTCACAGGCCTGCAATGCTATTGAGTGGTGTTGGCTTTTCTGGTAATCTCTGAACATTGGACAGAATCTCGACACTGCCTGAGCTTGCAAATCTTCCACCCGCATGATGGTGGTCTTGAGCTCTGTAAAAAGGCCTTCGCTGGCCACACTGGATGCGCGCAAGGTTTCCACCTCCACAGCAGACGAGACTCAAAAAGAAGTGGAACCTGAATGAGCTGAAGGCAGGTGATGGCAAGTGGCCAACAACTCAATGACTTGCTATGGACAGTTTGTTGTGGGTCAAGTTTGTCTTGTTCTCCAGCTGCCAGGGAAAATCTGAAGCCCAGTGCACTATGTGACCTTCTGTCTCCGCCAACCAGGCCACATGCTGCACCAAAACGACCTAGCCTGCTGCGCGAGGCTCGCAAGCTTCTGCGTGCTAGTGCCATCCCCCTGGATACAGCAAGCTGTCGGCAGAAGCAATAGCTTTGCCCTCTAACACCTTGAAATTGTCCAAGATGTCCAAGGCAAAAAAAAGGAAAGAACTCAAAATATCTAATCATCAACTTTGATATCTAAAGGTGCCATCAACTTTTGGATCCAATTTGGCGTCCCCACAGTACCCTGGCTCTTGATGGATCGCTCTACTTGCGATAGCCGCTGGGAGAGCTCTGCCTGAACTTGATGAGTCCGGCTGATGGTATGGGGCAGGCTGCACCACAAGAAATCTTGAAGGCTCTTTCAGGAGGGGCATCGACCACTTCCATAGAAATTGGTTTACTACTCCTAGGTCCTAGGTCCTAGGTTATATTCCCAAGGGGTGTGTCATAATTTCATACGAATCGCACTACGTCAAGCAACTTCCGGACACATCACCAGTTTCTCTCCAAATCGCCTCTACTTTCTCGCTTTGCAGGGCTTGTGCTGCCCGGCCTCATGCTGGGACTAGGAAAGTGTCCAATGATCTTCGTTGCTATCTTGTTGATACATGCGGATACGGACTATAGATTGTTGATGTGGTTGACAGTTTACATGCCTTATATCAACACAAACTTATATTGATGGTGTTGACTGATAGAGCAGGCTGGTATACACCTAGATGTTGATCTGATGGTTCCCTTTCGGTGGACTACTTGCAACCTGCACAGCCAACCCATCATGATCAGCAAAGAAAGGAGGCTGATGCAATCCAAGCTGCAGAAGCCCACAGTTTCAACTGGCTTCAATATGTCTAAAGGCATCAACCTGCTACAAGCTACTATTTAAAACTCTTAAGAGGATGGTTCTTGAACATGATCCAACCAAAACCAAACAAAGTAGCAAATAGGAAACGTCACGTATACATCTGCATATAAATGTGTATACATTCATATTTATAATATTTATATCTATATGTATATTTATACTTATGTGTATATTGATTTGTACACATATGATATTATATGTGTATAATTTGTTCCAACCCACTGCAGCTTCACCAAGTGACGTTTCGCCAGGTCTTCCGTCTCTAAGCGCAGCTGCGCGGCCTCTGCCTTCAGTGTGGCGGCAGACCTCGGCACCGATGTACGGGTTTTACTAAACCATGGGTAGTGATGGTAGTGATGAGTTACAAAGGATTAACATAACATGCGTTATATAATTCTATAATGAATGTACATGAATGTTACATATTTCTGCCTTGGCAACTTGTGGACAGTCTTTGCATTTTTTTGCTCACCTGCAATGGTTTCCGACGCCTTCCGGTGTTTCCAGCACTCTTTGGCCTGGAAGGTAGCACCCTGTCCAGCTGGCCACTCTGCGAGCTCGAACCAGGTGCCTGGTGAGGTCCCTGAAGCTCTGCAAATGCGCCGCGCTATGTCGGTCTTGGCCGCGGAATATCGTGGAGGGATGTGGCAAATTGAACTTGGACCACTCAGAGATCGAGGACGATCTAAAGCTCTGGACTGGATTCACTTGGTCGTCATCACCAAATTCATAGCCCGAAGACCGATGTGGATTCCAAGTGCTGGGGTCAATTCGACTCCAACTCCACCACAACATGATGAAGAATGCCATCAGTTGTCTCCTTAAGCCTCTTAAATCTCAAATTCTTCAGGCCATTTGTTGACCAATCCGGATCCAGTTCCAAATCGGATTGTTTGAACATTTCCGCATTGTACCATGGCAAGTGTTTCTTCAACCGGTCTGGCTGTGTCCTTCCGCACTCCAAGACCTCCTTCATATTGACCGGATCTAGGTCCTCAAAGCTCCCCACACGAACCCGCAGGGGCCGCAAGCCATGATGAGCCATGCGAAGTCCCAGTTGGTCATCTTCTAAGCCCCAACCCCAGTAGTTATTGGGATAGCCATTGATACGTTTGAATTCCTCAGGTCGAAAGGAAAGCACACCACCAATGAAGTTGCTGTAGGAGTACTTCCTGGGAGTTTGGCGGCTGAACATGGCTGAACTGCACGGCAATCACCAGGGGAAAGTATGGAATCCGGAAGAGGATGGAAAAGTATGGGAAATTCTACGGTAAGATCAGTGAAAAAAAGCTTTGTCCAACAAAATCCTTGACATATCAAAGGAACCGCGGCAGCACCAAGGAGTTGCGACACGAGAACACTTTACTTTCCTATCTCAAGCTCACCTGTCAGATCTTGTCCTCGCAAAAGGACCGGCATTCGCTATTCAACACAGCTACGCAGCTACAATTCAAGACCAGTCACCCACCGCTGTTTCTCCTTTGAATTAGAACGATTGATATAGAAAGGGTTCTAGGGGTCCCTAACCTTAAGCCATATCCAAACTGTAATTTGCAAACGTTGCCATCAAGCATCGGCCACACTGAAGCCAAGTGCACCGCATATCCCTGGGGTGGTGGGCGCTCATAAACCTTTTGCATCTCATCTGAGGGCAGCAGATCCACATCGTGCATGATGAAGGCAGACAGGTCTGGGAGCAGCTGCTCTGCCAGGGTGAAACCTTGGGCAAGGCACCGAACCAGACTGCGTACTGAGTCATGAGCAAAAACCTCACAACAAAAATCTGAGGTGAAGCCAGTTGTAAAAACCAGATTTGAAAAAATAATAGTTCTAAAACCAACAGCATCCCGAACCAAAGCCATGCAATCAAACACGCTACTCCATGCACAGCCTTGCAGCCCACATTCAGCAACTGACCTCGATTGAACTTGTGGCCATCCTGGTTCTGCTCCACCACCAACACCCGAGCGGGGACCTCCAAACCGCGTAGGAAGCGCTGCATATGCGACAGGAAACGAGCCAACTGCTCGCCACGGTGCTGCAGAGGCAGCTGCTCGCGGAAGGGCACCACTATCACCACTCCACCAGCCCCACCAGCCCCACCACCAGCCCCACCGGCCCCACCGACCCCGCCGATCTTCGGGTACGGAGCCACTGGGCATTCACCAGTCTTCTCCACAGGAGTGGCAGGGGTGGAGACGCTTGAGATGCTGACATTTTGGCACGTCAACTTGTGCTGCTGCCAGCCTTTTCGAAAACATTCTTGACCACAAAACCGTGCAGATCGACATCTGGAACATGAAAACTCCGGAGCCTCACGGCCACAATGTCCACAAACCTGGCTGGATGGAACCGTCATGGTGGCCACGTTCTGATCCTTGCTGATGTTGCGGTGCCTCCCGCATGGAAATCACATCCAAGACAGCGGTGAACCGTTGGCATTCTAAGTCAAACGGATACATGTTGACAATTGCTTCTTGCAATGCCCTAATGACCCTTAATGATGCAAGAGCAAGCTATGCCAGGCCCTGCTGCACATGTAATTGCAATGCAACTGGTTCAGGTGTAGATGCAACTACATGCATTACATAGTTTCCGCATGTTTTCGCATCATGCCCTTGTGAAAAGTCCGGTTGTTGAATGCCGCTGACATTGCTGGAGCAAAAACTTTCGGCGCAAGCTCGCACAAGCTACGACAGGATAAAGCGTGCCTGCTTGATTGGGTTGGAGATGCCAAAAATAGAAGAGTGTTGCAAATTGGGCCATGAAGTGGAGGTATCTGCATTCTTGGATCCAGACCGATCTGCAGCTGCGCAAGCACTTTCAATGCTGGAGATCCTTTGCCCCAGCGATCTCATTCCCAGTTGCCTCACTAAGTGCGATATTACGCGATCTGATGCGATATGCATGTCCGCGGTCTGATCTGCAGCCAGGTCACGCTTGAGAAAATTCTTCAAGCAGCTTCCCCCGCAACGCTTTGCCATCAAAAGCCTCGCTGTTTTGTACCTGAATGGCGCAGACCCTATCCAAACCCGGGCTCGTCAGGCCAGCCCTTTGTTCAGGTTGTTTCTCCATGACGTATCTGCAATAAAATCTGAGCATGATCAATACACTTGCGATTCTGATCGTGACATAGATCAGCCAAAAGTAGCTCCTCCTACACCTGATAGTCTCTCCTTCAATCTGGTTATTGGATGTGTCACCAACAAGTCGACCACAGCACCACAAGTCAGCGTCGACTGCGACCATGGCACGGATGCCACAGATTGCTGCAATAGCTTCTGGGAGTCCAGCAGTGCTGCCAGCTCCTTCTTGAAGCTGGCCATTGCATCCTGCAGCGGATGCCACGACCATGACTTCATTATGGGAAGCAGATTTCAATCTGGAGAACCTTAAGCCTGTGAAAAGAAAGTTGTAAGAGGATACAGCTGTAGGCCACAGGCTTTTGGAAGGTGCAGCGTAGAATCGAATGCAATCCTGTATGATGTAGAGATCAATCCTGTACATTCCTGTACCATATTTATATATATATAGGTATTTGACCCTTTCCTCCACCGTCGCTGTCTTGCCACGCCTGGATGGAGGTTGTCACCGACGAGACGCAGGTCAAACGCTCGTGCGACTCGTTCAAGCTGTATTCCAGCTCCTCTTGAGGCCATGAACCAATAGGCTTGTCGGGAAATGTGAAAAGGGAGGAGTGACAATAGTGACAAACTGACAATGTGAATGCATGCGCCGAAAGCAAACCCCGCTGAGGTCCAGGATCCCACCAACAAAACTGATGCCCTCAGTAGCGCCAGATTGGTAAGTGATGCGGCATGAGACCTAGCCACCAGTGGCCCCGTGCTGCCCCTCCTGCTGCGTGCTCTTCACTTCACACGCTTCCCGCAGAGCCTGCGCCGCAGCCGCCTGTGCTTCTTTGGCTTCTCGGGAGGCTGCCACCTCTTGGCGACCTCAGAAGCCCAGCCGTCACGGGGTGCTAATAGCCTCCATATCGAGGAGGGGTGGCGTCAAATTGATTCAATGCTATTTGAACAGGAACTAACTTGGGACTGTTGAGGTGGAACTTGATTTATTTTCGCATCTGCTGTGCGGGGAGTATCTACTTGTTGAATTGATAAAATGGGAAAGGTATGGAAAGCTGAAGAGCATTGCTTCGGCAAGGAGCCGCTCTTGCCGAGTCTTTCCTGCAACTCGTCTTTGCAAGCAGACACTTCTGAAGTCAGCCTACCTCGGCATTTCCACCCGACGCTTGGGACGTGGGACTTGGGTTTTGTGCTCAAGCTCTACACTCTTCTACAGCAACATCAGTATCACAACTTCAGCATGAGCCTCAAACACATGCCACCACACAAGCAGCATAGTCAGCTGACACTCGACTGTCTGATTGTCAGCCTAAAGCCAAAACGCATAATTTGAGTCCAATGCAGCTGAAACCTGAAAACCATGCCCAAAATATCTGCCCCACATCAAATCTTGGCGGGGTGCTTTCGATGGCGTCAGTCCTCTCAGCCACTTCGCGGCGGAGCTGTGAAATACTCCTGCACCATGACATGCCGTGACATGGGGGAGGTACTGCAGCTTCAACGTGACGCAAGCAAATACGCCGCGTCCGATACATGTGCAGCCCAACAGGGTTGTGGTGCTCTTCCAAAATCGCAACAGGTTACTACTGCTCGCACTACGGACAAAGTATCCCTAGCCTAAAACAAAGTATGTCAACCATCATCTGTCTGTGGATTCCGAACCCTCCTTCCATATGAATCCAACCTGATTTGAAGCAGCATAAACCCAGTCCTCTCAAGGTCTTCGAATTGCTGCCCTTGACTCTTGAAACGTCGCTCGAAGGAGACCTCGCGCGCCTGAAGTCGGCATGATGCCTAGTATGCCACCAGCCAAGAGGCGCACCACCATCTCAAGCTGCTCATTTGAATTTGGCTGCCATTTGATACTGTACTAGAGCAATCATATGAACGCGGTATGACTCACGTGGAGTCCGCGGGGACCTTTGATATCAGTTTGTGTTCGTGTGTGTTTGTGTGTGTGTGCCCATGCCAAGAACATCCGAAAGTCTGACTATGTACTGCACTAAAAACATCATAGAATTATGTCTCAGTGCATTAACATGTGCAATCATGATGTCTCTGGCATTGTTATCTTAGTCTAGTATAAGAACTACTAACTACCAACTCGTAAATATATTGTGACCATCCATTGATGTCATAGAAATACTGTTGAATATTGCGAAATACAATATTTACATTTTGCGTATTAAATAAATCTGTGGTCATAGCTGGCAGCGTTGCCGACCTCAGAGCTTTGGCTCTGCTCCGCCACTTGCGCGCCATGCTTCTGCAGCAGCAGCTCCAACTGGGCACCAAGGCATTGGGAAATGGGGATGGGAAATCAGGATTGACAAAAAAAAACATGAAGAAAGGTGCTGAGAACGGGGATCAAATGGGGAGAAGAAATGGATATGGCAGCCAATCAGGTGCTGATCATCATTTAGTTTGAGCTCAGAGCACAGGAAGAAATTTGGGACTCATTGGATTCCCGTGTAAAAGCAGAACTCTTCACCACCAGATCATGATCTGAAAATCCAAACAATCCAAGTCACTTGCGCGACCGCCTCCTGCAATTCCTCAAGCCGCTCTCGCCCATGCTGTGCCTGTCGTCCTTCTTCGGCCGCTTCCTTGGCTCTGAGGCCTTTACCCAACTGGACTGAAATTCATAACATCATTTATATATGTATATATACATATTATGTATATTGTACGAGTATTTATATCATTTTACATCTATGTTACGGTATGTATACACATTTAATACTATATGAGCATTGGGAATTACATTACATTACACATATCCTGTGCAGGCGCAACTGCTTTGAGATTGATGCAGGACACCGATGCCCAGCACTTCATGCGCTTCTCTACGGAGATCTCCAAGCAGGTCACGGCAGCCCGGGCCTCAGCCTGTGCCTGCTGCAGCCGCGGCTTCAAGGCACACTCCGATGCCGTCACAGCTCCTGACAGCTGTGGCCTAGCCACAGTGACCACAAACGATCAGTGGAAGGTCCTTTCACTATGTTTGGAGATCTTTGGAACAATTTGAAGATTTTCGGTTTGTATCCGTTTGTATCGGTTTGTCAGATCTTTTGAGATGTTTGGAGATCGTTGGATTCCCCGCTGCTTCGCTGAAGTGACTGAAGTTGCGGTCCAAGTGGCTGGTGATCTCAGTGGCGTTTCGCGCGCAAGCATCCTGGACATCGTGCGCAAGCGATGGATGCCATGGATGCGATGGATGCGGCTAAGAACCGGATGAAAAGTGGCGAAGTCCGAATCGGTCCGAACCTCCAATCAAAAAATATCAAACATAGGCTGGCAGTGGCAGAATGCCCTGGACCACGGGCCAGTGGAACATTGACTAGATTAGGTCCGGTAATATCATGTAATATCCCAAAATATCCCAAAATGGGAAAAGTACGGAAAAGTCCGCAACGGTTTCGGTCGAGCCAGCTGAACTTCCAGCCTGAGAGGCAGCCTCTGCCAGTTCCAGCTCACTCCGCAGCCTGGCACCATCTGGCTGGCCCCAGCCATGAGAAGCAGTGAGAAACCTACAGGTCGTCACACTAATACGGCTACTACGGCTACTACGAGTACGGCTACTCAGCCTACTTCAATATGATTTGATATGTTGGTGTCCACCCGTAATTTACATGGGTGTGACGCATGATTGAGAAGCAAACTGCGTACTGCTATTGATGGTTGAAGTGAACACACTCGATGATCTATGGACCGTTCTCAAGTAGGCCTGCTCATTTGCTGTTCAGCTCGACTTTCTGCTGCGAGCACCTCCGAAGTATGATGACAAATCTGCGGGAGGGAATTTTTTTCATCAAATGAAGCCTTGTCATGAAGATGTATACATCAAAATATCGTGTCGATACGTAAAATACTGTATGGGTGTGTACGTGTAATATATCAATGTATCTGTTCAAATCCAATGACTACAATGCAATGGATGCCAGTAACTTCCCTGCGGAGCATGGCACTGATGACTGCATCTCGACCATGGCAGACTTGATGCCCTGCTGAGTCACGGATTCGGTGAGTCGAAGCATCTCATCGTTGCCTGTACCAGGCTGAATCGCGGGACTTTCCGCAATCTTCAATGGAAATCAGAGATTTTGCAACCATGAACTGGATACATCTGGATACATCATTTTCTTCAGAGGATGAACATCCCTGAAACCCTCTCATTGCGGCAGCGGCCTTGTCGCATTCGCTTCTCCTGGCCCTGCACCGAGTCCCGGAGCTCTCGGTGCAACTCGGCCACCTGTGGAGAACGCTGAGAGCCCATAGTAGAAAAACAAAGTGGTCGCAGGCCGTCAAGATCAACTGCAACATACTGAAATAGGATCAATGAACAAACATACATTGATAGTAATATCATATTTATAACATTCCAAACAGCGAGACACAACAAGTTCTCTTCAGGTTTGGGGCCTAATTTTTTTGCCATGTTTTTTTTCCCAAAATTCTCCGTCATTTTTCCCCCAACGGACCTGTCCAGCAAAGAAGCTCTGCAGTTGGTCGCCCCGTTGCTCCAAACGCTGCTCCAGGCGCTGCTCGCTACGGCCGTGGATGTTCTGGAGCTCCTGGTGGCTGAGGAGCTACCGAGGAGCTGCGGGGAACGCTACGGGGAACCCGGGGAACCCCTGGAGCCAGCTGACCTCTGGTGGGTTTATGTTGTGATTATGATATTTTAATATCTTTTACGTAGTGTTGCATAGTCTGCGTATATTTATCAAAGGAAGTTGGGAAGCATTCTTCCGAGTTACGGATGAAGTTCAACGCAGTAACAATACGTCACATAACAGGGAAGTGGTGACATAAGGGAAGTGGTGGCTTAAAGAGGAATGATGACGGAAGTGGTGACATAGAGGAGTGATGACTTCGAAAAGTGGTGACTGGGAGGAGTGGTGAGTTGAGGGAAGTGGTGACTTAGAGGAGTGGTGACTTAGAGAAGTGGTAACTTAGAGGAGTGGTGACTTAACGGAAGTGGTGACTTAGAGGAGTGGTGACTTAAGGGAAGCGGCGACTGAAGGGAAGTGGTGACAAGAGAACTGATGACTCAAGGGGAGTGGTGACATAAGGGAAGTGGTGCCTTAAGGGAAGTGGTGACATATAGAAGTGATGACTTAAGTGAAGTGGTGACTTAGAGGAGTGGTGACTTAGAGGAGTGGTGACTTAAGGGAAGTGGTGACCTAGACAAGTGGTGACTTAGAGGAGTGGGTGACATAGAGGCGTGGTGACTTAAGGGAAGTGGTGACTTAGGCATGTGTGTAGACACATGCGTTTGCCAGGCGATGATAAAAAACGCATTGCAATGGCAGCATGACTGTTGCATGGGACTTGTTTTTGGAAGCAAGCCAAACATTTGTTTTTTTCGGGTGAAGCGACTTCAGCCGGCGATGAAGGGTTGCTCGTGCGCGCGGCGGGCGCGGCTTGGATCGTTTTGACGTTTTTTTCCTTGCCGCACTGTAACTGTGGTTCCAAGTTGCTTTGGATGTGTTTGTGTGTGTGCGTAGTTCTATGGGCTTGTGGAATCTGTGGTTGCAGATTGCATTGGAATGGCTGCATGATTGTTACCATGTTGTGTTGCCGTGTGCGTAGATACACGCGGGAGGTTGCAAAACGCATTGTAATGGCAGCATGAATGTTGCATGGGGCTTGTTTTTGGGAAGAAGCCGGGCCGCGAAACATTGGGTTTTTTCGGGTAAAGTGGTTTCTGCCAGCGATGAAGGGCAGCTCGTGTGCGCGGCGGGTGCGGGCTGGTTTCAGAGGCGTGTGGAGTGGTCCGCACTGTAGTAGCTGCTTCAATGTGTTTCATACGTTTCTGCACATAGCAGTTTCACGGTGCTTTGGAATCTTTGGTTGGAAAACGCATCGTAATGGCTGCATGAAGGTTGCGTGGGTTATGTGTTAGGGAGGACGCCAGAGCGCGAAACATTGTGTTTTTGTTGGGGTAAAGTGGCTGCAGCTGCGGCAGATTGTGTGCGGTGCGGACAGTTCTGATTGACGTGTGATTGGTTCCTCTATGGTGCTTTGCCACGTGTAATTGTTCATGTGTGCGTCGTTCTGGATCCTGGTGGAACAAAGTGGTGATGGCAAGTGCTTTGTGCAAGCTTTGCGGTGCAAAGTAGTACTGGGACGGACTTGGTGCAAGCTTTGTAGTGCGAAGTAGTACTGGGAAGTGCTTTGTGCAAGCTTTGTAGCACAAAGTAGTACTGGGAAGTGCTTTGCGCAAGCTTGGTAGTACAAAGTACTGGGAAGTACTTTGTGCAAGCTTTGTAATACAACGTAGTGCTGAGAAGTACTTTGTGAAAGCTTTGTAGCACAAAGTGGTACTGGCAAGTGCTTTGTGCAAGCTCTGCAGTGCAAAGTAGTGCTGGGAAGTGCTTTGTGCAAGCTTTGTAGTACAAAGTGGTACTGGCAAGTGCCATGTGCAAGCTCTGTAGTACGAAGTAGTACTGGGAAGTGCTTTGTGCAGGCTTTGTCGTACAAAGTAGTATTGGAAAGGTTTTGGAGCAAGCTTTGTAGTACAAAGTAGTACTGGGAAGTGCTTTGTGCAAGCTTTGTCGTACAAAGTAGTACTGGGAAGTACTTTGTGCAAGCTGTCTGGTACAAAGTCGTACTGGGAAGTGCTCGGTGCAAGCTTTGTAGTACAAAGTCGTACTGGGAAGTACTTTGCGCAAGCTTTGTGGTACAAAGTAGTACTGGGAAATGCTGTGTGCAAGCTCTGTGGTTTAACATAATATTGGGAAGTGCTTTGCGCAAGCTTTGTCGTGCAAAGTAGTGATGGGATGTACTTTGCGCGAGCTTTGTACCACAACAAAATATTGGGAAGTACTTCGCGCAAGCTTTGTAGTACAAAGTGGTACTGGCAAGTGCTTTGTGCAAGCTCTGTAGTACGAAGTAGTACTGGGAAGTGCTTTGTGCAAGCTTTGTAGAACAAAGTAGTACTGGGAAGTACTTTGTGCAAGCTTTGTAGTGCACAGTAGTACTGGGACGGACTTTGTGCAAGCTTTGTAGTGCGAAGTAGTATTGGGAGGTGCTTTGTGCAAGCTGTGTAGCACAAAGTAGTACTTGGAAGTAGTCTGTGCAAGCTTGGTGGTGTAAAGCACATAGTACTGGGAAGTGCTTTGTGCAAGCTTTTCAGTGCAAAGTAGTACTGGGAAATGATTTTTCCTGGAAATGCTTTGTGCAAGCTTTGTAGTGCGAAGTAGTACTGGGAAGTGCTTTGTGCAAACTTTGTAGTGCAAAGTAGCACACTTTGGCTAAGCTTTGCAGTACAAAGTCGTACTGGGAAGTAGTATGCGCAAGCTGTGTGCTACCAAGTAGTACTGGGAAGTGCTTTGCGCAAGCTTTGTAGCACGAAGTAGTACTGGGAACTGCTTTGTGCAAGCTTTGTAGTACAAAGTAGTACTGGGAAGTGCTTTTGTGCAAGCTTTGTAGCACAAAGTAGTACTGGGAAGTACTTTGTGCGAGCTTTGTAGTACGAACGGAGTAGTGCTGGGAAGTACTTTGTGCAAGCTTTGTAGTGCAAAGTAGTACTGGGAAGTACTTTGTGCAAGCTGTGTGCTACCAAGTAGTACTGGGAAGTGCTTTGCGCAAGCTTTGTAGCACAAAGTAGTGCTGGGAAGTACTTTGTGCAAGCTTTGTAGCACAAAGTGGTACTGAGAAGTACTTTGCGCAAGCTGTGTGCTACCAAGTAGTACTGGGAAGTGCTTTGCGCAAGCTTTGTAGCACAAAGTCGTACTGGGAAGTACTTTGTGCAAGCTTTGTAGCACAAAGTAGTACTGAGAAGTACTTTGTGCAAGCTTTGTAATACAAAGTAGTACTGGGAAGTACTTTGTGCAAGATTTGTAGTACAAGGTAGTACCGGGAAGTACTTTGTGCAAGCTTGGTAGCACAAAGTAGTACTGGGACGGACTTGGTGCAAGCTTTGTAGTACCAAGTATTACTGGGAAGTATTTTGTGAAAGCTTTGTAGTACAAAGTAGTACTGAGAAGTACTTTGTGCAAGCTTTGTAGTACAAAGTAGTACTTGGAAGTAGTCTGTGCAAGCTTGGTGGTATAAAGTACATAGTACTGGGAAGTGCTTTGTGCAAGCTTTTCAGTGCAAAGTAGTACTGGGAAGTACTTTGTGCAAACTTTGTAGTGCAAACCTGTACTGTGAAGCACATTGTGTAAGCATTGGCGTTTGTGTAGGCATTCAATGACATATGAGAAGAGATGAGATGAGAAGAGATGAGCTGGGATTAAGGCAAGAAGAGTTCAGATGAGATGAGATGAGATGAAGGGTGGAGTGTGAAGTGGGAAGTGTGAAGTGTGAAGTGTTGAGCGTGAGTGCAGTGTGAAGTGTGAAGTGTGAAGTGCGAAGAGTGCAATGTGAAGTGTGAAGTGGGAAGAGTGCAGTGTAAAGTGTGAAGTGTGGAGTGTGAAGTGCGAAGTGTGGAGTGTGAAGAGTGCAGTCTGAATTGTGAAGTGTGGAGTTTCAAGTGTGACATTGCGGTCAGTGCACCAGGTTCGCACAAAGCACGAAAAAACGGGCCTGGCTGGCGCACGGCGCATGCAAGTTCTATAGATGAAAAAGGCCTTATAGTATACCCCTAAGGCAACTTCATTGGGAAAAGTGTGTGTGTATATATATATATACATATATATATGTGTGTGTGTGTCAAATATTTGTATTTATATGTATGTATATATACATACATATATATGTATATATATATATCTATCTATCTATCTATCTATCTATCTATCTATCTATCTATCTATCCATCCATCTATCTATCTGTCTATCTAATTAAAAGATAGTCTTTATGCCATTTTATACCCGCCTGTTGATGTTGTGAACGAAAATGATCTACTGACAATGTGGTTGAAACTTGCAACCCGCCAAGGATCGCACGCTTTGGACCCATGTCGACAGGGGTGCGGGTGGCTCCTGTGCTTGCCGAGTCCACTGGCGTTCCAGGTCCAAGCACGACTCCTCGCAACAGGACCTGACCTCTGCCAGCTTCACATCGAGACACTCCGCGTGGCTCTCCTGGCAGTTTTCCAAGGCATCACCAGGGCAAAACAAACAACTACAAACAACTACGAACGCAAGACCGTCCACAAGCAAACACATACACAAACCACCTCCAAAATATCTATGACTCTATGAATATGTCATGTGCAGTCATGTGTTTTAAATTCTCTTCAATCGATTCTATTCGATGCTCTGGAAGAATCTCGCCCGCACGACCCCGCCTCCAATTTCTCTAGGCGTCGATCCACTTCTGTGCCGTTCACCGAGCGCCCTCGGCGCCGAGCGAACAGGTCCTCGAACTTCCGCTGGGCCTTAAGGTGCATCTTGGTGCAACAAAACTGCAAATGATGAGAAATGATGCATCATACACAGTCGGCTCAGGACGGCCACTCGCAATTGGAAGACCGCCTTTGAAAATGCTTATTTTTTGGAACTTGGGAGAAACAGCGTGCTGGAAAGCCACTAGCTGCTCTTGGATGCTTTTGGAGTATTTGTGATGCTGGCTGCTCACCTAGCAAATCAGCTCGCCAACCACATGACACATGCAGACAAGGAACTTCTGACTTGTACAGCAAGAATTCATGCCAATGCGACCTGAGATGCGTGACAAGCAAGGACAGCGCCCTCTAAGACCGAATTCAAAGGGTGATGATTGTTGATAACTTCAGGGTTTATAGTCATTCCAACTAATAGTTAGTACAAAGTAGTACCAATGCAGATGTGCCTATGTTTGTCCTGTTTCCTGGCACATGCCCACCGGTGAAACACCAACCCATCGGATCCTCATTGCTGCTGCGTGGCAAGACCTTGGCTTCCACCAGATCCAACCGTCGGCCCAGTTGGCCCGCGCAGCAGCCAGCGCTGCAAGTGCTGGGTCTCACAGCCAGTTCCATTGGGCTGAATGGCTGCGGGAAAGCATCACTGACTTGACCATTGCTGACTCACAAAATATCAATCGAGACATCAGCAAAAAATGTTTCCAATCACAGAATGGCAAGTGCAACGGCTAGAATTCATGTTTCAGGAAGGGTTCTAGATTCACAGCAGACCCAGCTCGCAGCCTGTACACAAACTTCGCATTGACAGGGGCGTTGTGTTGGGTCCTGGCATCCCAAGTCAACCGATATCCACTCGATCAGTGAATGATATGGTAGGAGAATGGTGTTAGGATCACCTTAGCGACACATGGCGTTAGCACAGTTTCAAGCCTCTGCTTCCTGCTCCTTGGGATCTGGTGGCAGTGGGCGCCTCGCTCAAAATTGCTTATGGACATAGATGATTATGCATATATGTTTACATGAACATGTATATATATATATATATGTGTGTGTGTGTAAATATCTATTGTGTCATTCAATGATATTCACTTATGGTCTTTTATGTACTTGTCCAGCTATATATTCCAGGAGTCTAGCCAAAGTCTGGGTATGTTTCGTGTCTTTGCCTTGGGGGATCATAGAATGCCCTGGAAGACTTTGTGGCAAGTGGAGCAAGCGTGGGAAACAGATGAAAACTTTGTTGTTTTAGCTGACACAGCTGGCTAATCATCTAATCTGCCATCGAGCAGCCCATTTGTTTCAAGAAGCTCTCGCTCTGCCTGTTTGGCACCTGCAGTCGGCATAACATGCAACCAGCTATACAATGCTATACAGTAGGCTATGCATTAGGCTATACTATCAACAGCAAAAAGATTGACACTGTCACTGCAGAAGGAAACCTTGGCACCTCGTCGGCTGCCTTTGGGCATTCAAACCCTCTCGGCATCCGAGACCATGGCCGGAGACCGGAACAGAAAATACATGGAGACATGCTGACAGCTGCTGACATTGCTGCTTTCCTGAAGCAACTCATAGATTCAGATTTAGATTGCACTCATACAACTTATATACCACTCACGTCAAAGAGGATGCCTGGCGCAATGTGCAAATTCGACACGCTTTGCAGGTGGTAGTGAGATATGTTTGTACTAAGTATTCCCTCCCTGTGCAAAATGTACAAGGGTGGATTTGAGAGGGGCATCTGTGAAGGCAAGCCCTTTAGGACCTCTTTCAACAAATAAAATGCTGCTAAGAGCCTTCCCTGGCGCATGTATGCGATATCTCTTTCATTTGTATATACTATATATGCTATGCGGATTGGTTTCTCAAACAAACAGAACAGAAACGAGATGTGTCAACAGTGGGACGTCCCTGTGGCATACAAAGGCCCAGCGGCTTGATTTCACATGAGTGCTTTCACATGATTGCTTGTCATAATGACGCAAGGGGGTTGCTTTGAGGGTGGAAATTGAAATCGTGGAAAGCGGCCACTTGCGGCCACTTGCGGCCACTCGCTTGGAACTGGCTGGAGCGGCCACTTGCGGCCACTTGCGGCCACTCGCCGGGAGCGGCCACTTGCGGCCACTTGCGGCCACTTGCTTGGAACTGGCTGGAGCGGCCACTTGCGGCCACTTGCGGCCACTTGCGGCCACTCGCTGGGAGNGCGGCCACTCGAGTGGCTGCCAGTGGCTGCGAAGGGCCGCGCGCTGCCAGAAATGCACGGCAGACTTGAAATCTTGAAAAAAAAGGGTTTTGCAGGAAAGGCCGTTTTTTTCAAGTTTGGAGGGTGGATAGGTCGGATTTATGGTACCGTGCTGGCCCAGGATAATCAAGATCATGCGGCAAACCGTATACCGTCCATGTCTTCCACCGCCTCGCGTCTGAAACCGTAGTGTTTTTCCACTTTTTTTCAAGTTCTGAGGCACACAGCGCTCCATCTGCTTCCACATGCTGTAGCATCAATGATGTTGGAAAGTTGAGATGATTTTGGGGCATGGCACTAGCGATGATAAAATGATTGGAGGTTAAAGAGGAGATCTTGGAACGTAGCATTAATGATGTTGCAGAATTGACGAGNTCTTAGAACGTAGCATCAAACATGTCAGAAGAATCAAGAGAAGATCTTGGAGCGTAGCATCAATGGAAAGGTGAAGAGAAGATCTTAGAGGTTATCAGAAGTAGCATCCACTTAATGGGAAGAGCTTAGGGGCTTAGAGCGTAGCATCAATGACAGAAGAATGTGAGAAAGTTGAAGAGAAGATCGTGGAGATTCTCACNTGGGAAGAGCTTAGGGGCTTAGAGCGTAGCATCAATGACAGAAGAATGTGAGAAAGTTGAAGAGAAGATCGTGGAGATTCTCACTGCGTGGCATCAATGATTGTAGAATGTTGGAAAATTGAAGAGAAGATTTCGGAGCGTAGAGTCACTGATGGTAGAACAAGATCTTAGAGCTCAGCACCAATGATGGTAAAGATCGGAGAGAAGATCTTGCAGCGTAGCATCAATGATGGAAAAATGCTTGAAAACAAAAAAATGTCTAAGAGATTCTCAGCCATAGCATCAATGATGTCAAAAGTTTGAAAAGAAGATCTTGGAGCGTATCGTCAAAACACCTGGAAATTTGAAAAGAACATGTTACAACGTAGTATCAATGATGGTACGTACAATGTTTGAAAATTGGAAAGCAGATCTTGGAGCATAGCCTCAATGATGNTTGAAAAGAACATGTTACAACGTAGTATCAATGATGGTACGTACAATGTTTGAAAATTGGAAAGCAGATCTTGGAGCATAGCCTCAATGATGGTACAAATTTAAGAGAAGATCTTCGAGCGTAGCATCGACCATGTTGCAAACAGAAAGACAGAGTCTTTGAGCGTAGCATCAATGATGGAAGAATGTCTGAAACTTGAAGAGAAGATCTTAGAGCTTAGCGCCAATGATAGGGAATTGAAGCGAAAACGCCAGAGCGTAGCATTTCGTTACGTCCTTCTTTTCCTTTCAACTCTTACATCCCCTTTGTATATACCTGTTCCTGCCGTTGCAACTCGTCCATCTCCTTTGTTTACATCTTTCCTTCGGTTTCACAACTCTTCCATGCCTTACTTGCTTCCTTTCGTTTCAACTCTTCTGCCCTGTTCGTTTACCTCT